>PVKH010032889.1:0-12089 GCA_004027955.1 Chaetophractus vellerosus | reverse complement strand
TATTTGTTGATGAACTAATGAAGTAACAGAATTTTGGCAGAAATTTATCTTTGCTTATTATTATTAAGCTTGCCATTTATTTTCTAAATTTCATTTGATCTTTGGAAGCATAAAATTTAGCATCTCCAAAAAATACAATCACTTTACCTTGATAGAAGAAGAAATATATATCATGACATATTTTACTATTATGCCCCTGACATATTAGTTTTGCTAGTATTTTGGGGTGAGGCTACAGTAATGGGATTTGCATCTACATCAAAATCTGAAGGCATTTAAAAGGAGTAATAGTAAACATAATAACAATAATTATTATGAAATCGTCTTCCTGATCCACACAACATCTTTTGCACTTAAGTTTTAAAAGATCTGAATGCTTACATTTTCCACAAATTCATGGATTTTCATGATCCTCCTCAAATTTTTGTCATTTTAAACATCCCTTTGATATATGTTGTTTTATATTCTGAGATGAAATACATTTGAGTGTCTTCTGTTTTTATATCACTTTTAATAATTTGGGTATTAAGTAGATTCATTGTTTCTCATTGAAGACAGTACTGAGATGACTATTATTTTGTCATTTAGTCATTTTTTGTTTATAAATACTATTTAATCATTTTGAAATAAGTTTTCAATTATTGCTTAAGTAATATGAGATATATGTATATTTTTCTCCCATATATTTTTAGGGGCTCTCATTTATTGTTCCTTTTGAATAGCTCTCTTTTGTGAATTATTTTCTTTATATCGGCACACCATGGAGATGTCGTGGGTTCAGTTCCAGATCACTGAAATAAAGCCATATTGCAATAAAGGAGTCATGCTAATTTTTTCCCAGTTCATATAAAAGTCATGTTTACACTATATTGTAGTCTATTAAGTGTGCAACAGCATTATGTCTAAAAAAATCAATGTACCTAGGTTAATTAAAAAAATACTTTATTAGCTAAAATATTTTAACCATCATCTGAGTTTTCAGCAAGTCATAATCTTTTCTGCCTGATGAAGGTCTTGCCTCGATATTCTGGCTACTGACTGTTCAGAATGGTGGTTACTGAAGGTTGGGGTTACTGTGGCAATTTCTTAAAATAAAACAACAATGAAGTTTTCTGCATTGATTGACTCTGCCTCTCATGAAAGATTTCTCTGTAGCATGTGATGTCGTCTGATAGTATTTTGCCCACCGTAGAACTTCTTTCAAAGTTGGAGTCAATCCTCTCAAACCCTGCCACTGCTTTATCAAGTACATTTATGTAATATCCTAAATCCTTTTTGTCTTTTCAAGTTTTCATAACAACTTCACCAGGAGTAGATTCCATCTCAAGAAACCACTTTCTTTGCTTATCCATAAGACGCAACTCCTCATGCATTCAAGTTTTGTCATGAGATTGCAGCATTTCGGACACATCTTCAAGCCCTACTTCTAATTCTAGTTCTCTTGCTATTTCTATCACATCTACAGTTACTTCCTCCACTGAAGCAGTGAACCTCTCAAAGTCATCCATGAAGGTTGGAATCAAATTCTACCAAAACCCTGTTAATGTTGGTATTTTGACCACCTCCCATGAATCACCAGTGTTTTAAATGTCATCTGGAATGACGAATCCTTTCCAGAAGGCTTTCAATTGACTTTGCTCAGATCCATCAGAGGAATCACTATCTATGGCAGCTATAGCTTTAAGAAGACTCTTCCTTCCACTCGAACACTTTGAGGTTATTGTAGGGCTATTAATTGGCCTAATTGCAATATTGGTGTAACTCAGGGAATAGGGAAGCCTGAGGAAAGGGAGAGATATGAAGAACTGACTGGTCAGTAGAGCAGTAAGATCACACACAACATTTATCAATTAAGTTAGCAGTCTTATCTGGACATGGTTCATGGCACCCCAAAACAATTATAATAGTAGTGTCAAAGATCTCTGGTTACAGATCCAAATAACAGATATAATAATAATGAAAAAATGTTCAAATATTGCAAGAATTACCAACATGTGACACAGAGACAAGAAGTGAGAACATGCGGTTGGAAAAATGGTGCTGACAGACTTCTTCAATGGAGGGTTGCCACAAACCTGCAATTTGTAAAAAATGCAATATCTGTGAAGCACAATTAAGTGCAATAAAACAAGTTATTGCTATATTGAATAATTAAATTACATTTATGAGCTTCTATCTAGTTTTATAACCTTTCTTGTTATAATGATCACTGGCAACCCACTTAACCGACCAATCATAATATATTTGATTATTATTGTAAAATTGCTGACCTGTATTTAATGCACTTGAAAAGAAAACTCTCTGTTTCCTTGATATGTCTTCTGTAATAAATTCTAAAATGTAAATTCTCAATGCCAACATGTTGATTGTTATCCAAATTTGCTTGGTTAAAATACCAGGAAATAAATTCTTCTTCATGTTATTCTCTAGAAGCTCATCTTTGTCCAGTGTCTTGAAAATTGCTCCATCTCCTTAGACGTGGGTTGACCCAGATTGCCTTTACTAATAATGACCTGATAATTTATGACCAACTGCCTCCAGACTAGAAGGCTATAATTCTATTTCAAAAGCACTTCTATAGTTCAATGCCAGGAAGTAAGAGGAAAAAAGCTACGTTTCTGATCCTATGATTATACACACTATCATTTCATTGAATGCTGAGTATTTTATCTGAAAACTGAGATGATAAAATCTATAAAGTTAAAACATCCCATCTAAATGCTAGGTTACTGAACTGATAGGTTTTCATGGTCAAATTTACCTGAAAAACACCTCAATGTTTTCTGCGTAACTATTCAAGTGTATGTCAGTATATTCATTCACTTTTATAATAAATTAAAGGCCTTATCCACTGAGACTTCAGCACTTTTCCTGAACTAGAGAAAGCATTTGAAGCTTAGACAACAATCACCATTTCATAAAATTCAGAGTTCTTCTTTTCATGCAAATCAGACCCTGAAGAGCAATATTAAAAGATGTCTCATTATAAGTCAATAAAAAAGAAGCAATAATTGTCTAATTTTCAAGATTAGGTTATATTGCTTGTTTCTCTCATTATTATGCTTTCTAATTTGGGGAAACTGTTTTAGAGTTTCTAAAAGGAAGAAAATAAAATCTGTAGCATTTCCTGATTGCCTTCGTGTGTGTGTGTGTGTGTGTGTGTGTGTGTGTGTTTTCTTGATAACCTTAGGAAAAAACACTATAACATTCTACAAATATTTTGTTCACAATTTACACCATCATGTTTTGTCACCTGTATGATTACAACTTATATTGGATAATTTAATTTATTGCTTCTCTTCTTCACTCACCCAACCAGCTATCAATTTTGTCCTGTTTGAACTTCCCTTTCTTTAGTAAAATCCAGTCCTTTCCATTGGAAACAAACTCAGGGACTGGTGAGGATCTTTTCAGCATAATCTTACTCATATTAATAGTTACATTACATATTTTTCAATAGAAGCTCTCCTGCTTTTCTCTCAGGAAAGATATAAATGACCAAAGTCTTAAAACCTTCAATCTGAATCTGAAGTGTCAGTCAGCATCTCTGGACTTCAAGTTCATTATTCTTTCTGGAAACATTGTCAGCACCTTTTTCTGAATGACATTTGGGCAAACTTTCTATTACTCAGGGTGAATTGCTATTGAAAAAACCAATCTCATTTTTTCTGCTTAAGGCTATTGATAGCAATCAGGCCCCATTTCATTTATTAATAAAAATCCTAGCTTCTACTTCACAGACACTTAATGATACACTGCATTAAAATATATTTAAAATCTTTATAAAAATTATTTTTTTTAGGAGGTACCAGGTTCTTCTGTTTGTTTTAGGAGGTACTGGGGATCAAACCCCGGACCTTGTATATGGGAAGCATGTGCTCAACCACTTGAGCTGCATCCGTTCCCCTATACAAATTATTTTTTAAAACTTTTATTAAGTGATATTCTGCTTGTAAACTATTTCTTATTAAAAATATGTTTGAATTGTACTATTTATTATACAATGTCAAATACACTTGAACTATACTTTCTTTGTTCTCGTAACAGTTACTATTCCACAAAGGTTTTGCTTAGCTGAATTTTACATAGCATTGTCAACTTGATTGATCTACTCAATAAAATAAGCAAACTAAAGTATTTTATAAAACTTATTATATTGGACTATTTTACTACAAATGGATCACAAGCTTTTCTTTTACCTTTCCATCTTTTTCAGGCTACAAAATATTGCTTATTAAATTTATTAAAGGTATGTTAATTAGCAATAGCTGACTTGTTTTTCTGAAAGGCAATAACATTAAATTTGTTGCAAAATATTATATTAATTTTAATTTGTGTTGTGAGAAAAAGTCAATGTCCTTTGAATTATGTTCTTTTAGAAGTTAACCATTACTTTCCTTGAAATGGTTCATTTATTCACAAAATAGGTACTGATCACCTACTATATGCCAGATATTAGCTATAAAATAGGATATAGTTGTTATATATATGGCTACATTGCAGTCTCTAAAATGCTACTGAATTTTCACTCACACCCAGTCTCTTACTTAAAGTGACTGTTGTATTCTGAGTAATTTCTAAAAGGAGATGATTTAGTTTTTTCATCAGTAAATGGGGATGGCAATACTACCTTCCTCATTACATAGTGTGTAGGCTAAAGAGCCTACAATAATTCCTGGCATATACATTTTATTGTTCTTGCTACTACATTTGCCAGAAATTGAGTGGTAAAGAAGATAGATGAGGTTTGTGATGTGACAAAGTTTACAATTTATTTTAGGACAGAGATAAATTAACTAATAAAAAGCATTATATTACTAATTGTGATGAATTTAGGTAATACAAAGAATAGTAAGGAAAAAAAAAACAGCTATAGACCATGAATCAGTGCCTGGACAAGAATGGAATTTCCTTGAATAGAGCCAAACCTTTAGGAAGGGAAAATACAGTATCACACACATGACTCAGTTCTAAATTGTATGTCACAGAAGAAGATTAGGCAAAAAGCTTTAGAAGCAGAGAAAGAGAAATCACTTGCAGTTATTGGAATGTGGGACTGTTTCATGGAGATCTTGGCAGCTGAGCTGTGTTTTATATGATTGCCAGGTTGGAAATTTGCTGAGTGAGTTGAAGAAAAAGAACTCTAGTCAGACGCAGCAGAGTGATCAAAAGCGTTTATCTAACATAACAGTATACATTATAATATAAGTTTTCATGGAATGTATATAAAGAAATAAAATCCTGTATAATGAAACTTTTCAATTTATTTAATTATAAAAATAAGGTCCAATTTCTATATAAAAAGGTTTTCCTCTGTCATGTCAAATTAAGTCCAAATGAACCCTAGAAAAAGATATGAGTGTCTAGCAAAACAAAATGTTTGTTTTATTTAATTACTATGAGTATGTGGTATCATAGTTCTAGAACTGCAGTCCTAAAGGATGTTGTAGTCATCTTCATAAATTTATTACTAAGCATCTTTTGTTAGAATACTATTCATAGCATGGTCTGAGGATCAATGTCAATCTAAAAACTGCTACTGGTCTGCAATGAGGTAGTAGAGGAATTGAAAGTGAGCATGTAAAAAATTGTATAATATTTGATCAAGTATTTTTTGTCAAAAATGTGGCCTTGTATTTTGTATATCTTTTGAATTTAACTTTTTAAATAATTAATTTCTATATTTGCTATAGATAAGAAATTTAAAAAATAAAACAACAGCAAAATCTTTTTTCTCCACCACTCAAAATTTGAAAACACTACATTAATAAATTGTGTTTAAAAGTTTTCACGGTATATAGAACAAGATTTTATTACATTTTTAGTTGTAGACTCTGTAACAGATTGCGCTGACTCTTGGCTGAAAATTTGGGCAAGAGAAGGTGCTGGAAACAAAAAATGAGATCCTGGGCAAGTCATGGTCACTAGATGCCATTTAAGTGATTACTTTTATTTTTTAATTTTATTTATTTATTTTTAAGATTTATTTTTTATTTATTACATATCCCCCCCCCCTTCTGCTTGCTGTGTGTCCATTTCTGTGTTCCTCTCTGTCCGCTTTGTCTCCCCCCGCTGCAACGACGCGCCAAGACTGGTCACCGCGCAGACGGCTTTCCCCGCTTGTGGGCAGCTTCTGCTTCTATTCACGGCCTGCTCTGCTTCAGCTCGCGGGTGGCTGGCTGCGCTCCGTTCGTGGGCGACCTGCCCTGCCCATGGTGGCTTTGCCCTGTCCGTGGCAGCTTTCTGCCCTGCCCACGGCGGCTCCGCCTGCCCACAGCGGCTTGCCCTTCTCAAGGTGGTCTGCCTACTAGGAGAGGTCCCCGGGAACTGAACCCCGGCACTCCCATATGGTATACCAGTGCCCTAAGCACTGGGCTATACGGCTGGCCCCAAGTGATTACTTTTAAACTTATTTTCACATGGAAAGCAGTAAAATACAATAAAATTCATAAATGAGTAAGTAAAATTCACATAACAGATACTGAATTTACTTCATAGATGCTAATGATGTACAGATTCTTCTCTTTTAATTTCTAATGGGGAATAATTATTTTCTAAAATATATAAAATCTGTTTCTGATTATCCCTGAATGAGTTCTGCACCTGTGAGGCTAAGGACCAGATGCTGAATCCATCTCACCTGCACCAACTATAAAGTTGAGTCTGTATCTTTTCAGAAGTTCCTTGAGCTGCAACAGAGTAGAATTTTCTTTTGAATTATAGTTTGAGGAAAAAATTATCAAATACTCTTCTATTGAGGGTTTATAATTATGGACTAGTATGCCTGTGAGTTTTCAGGAGACAGAGAAAAAGAACTTAAATTTCTTGCCAAAAATAGTTTAGATGTCAGATTCTTAATTTCAGAAACTGGTGAGCCAGAATTAGGATTCTCTTCCCTTTGACCTTTGAGGTGAAGCAGATCCATTGGAAGGTTCCTGAGAAGTTCTGAATTGGGGAAACCAGAAATCCAAACAGCTTCAAGACATTAATGATAAATCCCTAAACTGTTGATCTTCAAATAAAAGTTTCTTAATATGCAAGAGAGCTGCTCCAGAAAATGCACACATTTCATTCATATGATTCAACAACTGGCTTTCTTAGTAACATGTGCAATCAGTTTAAATGAAGCTTGGTGTATTGCTATCTTCAGAAAATACTCTCTAAAGATAAAGAATGATTAATGCCTTAAGTCACATATTAACACTTTCAAGGTTCATGCATCAGACTATATTGTACTGCAGAAAATTCTGTAGCTTGATGAAAAAACATGTTTGTATAATTTACAGTGATTGGTGTAATAAGGATAAAGGTGCATCTTAAGCATTATGTAAAAAGAAAGGTCTGTTGTGATGGTTAATTTTATGTGTCAGCGTGGCTAGGTTATGGTGTCCAGTTGTTTGGTCAAACATTGGCCTAGATGTTGCTTTGGAGGAATTTTGTATTTGAGAATAACATCTACAATCATGTATTAAGTCAAGAAGATTACTGTGGAAAATGTGGGTGGATCTCATCCAATCCTTTTGAGGACTTAAGGAGATGAAATGCTGCATGAAGCCCAGGCCCTTTACTTCTCTTTGAGTTTCTAGCCTTAGGCTTATGGCGTTTGGCCTGTCCTATGGAGTTTGGACATGCCAGCCCCCACAATCACTTGAGTCAATTCCTTAAATTAAATCCTGTGTGTGTGTATGTGTATACATACATATATATGTACATATGTATACATATCATACATAATATGCATGTAAGGATATATATACTGATATACACCAGTTTTAATGGATTAGGGCTCACCTTAATACAGTTTTGTCTCATTTTAACTATTTGCATCTTTAAAGACCCTGTTTCCAAATAAGGTCACATTCATGGAACCAGGAGTTAGGACTTGAACATATAGTTTTGGCAGACACAATCCAACCCATAATATTTGGCAAGAGAATATTTGACTTTATAATAACTGATACATTGTTTTCTAAAGTAGCTGAACTACTTTACATTCCTAGCTACAATATGTGAGAATACAGTTGCTGTGTATCTACACCTATATTTTCTTTTGTTAGTATTTTTTTTAATTTGTCCATACTAGTAAGTGTATATATTGGTATCTCATTTTAATTTTTCTAATTATTAATGAACTATATATTTAGGTTTGACATTTCAGTCTATAAATTAGCTTAAATTAATTTTTGGGTATGATGCAAAGTAAGAGTAAAAGATTCATTTATTGTATATAGATATTCCAGTGGTGTTTGTAAATGCTTTTATATCTTCTAATTTTTTTCTACATGTAGTAATAATAAAAATTTCATTATCTTTAAAATTGAAGTAATTTTTCTTTCATAACCAGATTATCAACTATTTTGCAAAGGAAAAAATCAGCTCCTTGTCAGTTACTTTAAGAGTAGTAACTAGGGATCTATTGTTTTCTCACAGACCGGTCTTTAAATGGCCACCATCACCCTTTTGTACTCTTGCTGCTTCTTGGAATCCATGCAGGAGAAGGAGCATTGCCTGTCACTGTTCCTGCCTTGTGCAGCAATATGGATTGGCCCCATGGCAGCTTTGTCTGTGCTCAGAGTTTCACAAGACCTCTTGGGAAGCATTCCTTGGCTTCAATTCTTACCAAGGATTCAGGTTTCTCAAGAAAATACTATCTTCAGTGCTTGGCTCTTAACTTGATATCAGATTAGCTCAAAGAAAGTCAAGAAAGTTAGATGTTATCCCATCCCTTTGATCCTTTCTCACTCTTCTATGTCTTAGACTCTACCCTATCAGTCTCCTGCATCCTCTCCCATTTACAAAACAAGACCCCATGAAGACTTGTTCTGAGCAGGTACTAGAGGGGGGTCAAGTGTGATAAAGGCCCATAACGTTCATTTCCCTGCTTAACCTGCTAAAGTGCTCTGTTAAAATGTGAAGAAAATATAACCTTTAACCTTCCACAACATGGTTTTACCTGTAAACCATAAGGAACTCCATTGCTTTCTAGTTTAATTGTATGATGCTTGAGTTTTGTATGTGTGACCTGTGTGTGACAATTCAACTTTAGGAAATCTATGAGTATTACTGAGAAGAAATTGTTCCTGTTTGATAAAAGAAGCCTTGCAAGCCCATGTCTCTTTCCCAAATAGGAGTGCCCTTCAACTGCCAGACAGCATCACTTTTCACTTACACTCAAACTGGCATGGTACTAGGTAGTGCTAAGCCTCACTCATCCGACACTTGGGACCAACAATTGCCTTGGTCATAGCATCTTGTTCACATGTTCCCATCAGTACTTTGATATACTCTTCATATTATTGTCTGATCACTGTTATGGATGACAGGGTATACTTTACCATTGATTTTACTTTTTCTCTGGATGGCAGGTTCTTGAATTATTTGACTGCTGATGGTGTAGACTTTAACACAACTGCTTTGTAACCTACATATATTTGGGACCATAATCCCTAGACATAGTCATGGACTTCTTGTGAATTTACTAAGTCCTCTGACTCACTACCCTAATAAACCTTTCTTCATGTAAGAAAAGGGATTAAAAAAATACAGCCATTTTCTGGCTTGAGATGTACTTAATAGGATTCAACAAAAATTACTATTATTACTTCCCACTCTTTTTTCAAAATTGTTCTGTTAACTACTTCTTTCTTTCCTTGAATATAATCATAGGCAGGTGCCATAGTTTTCCACATCACTCTTGGATAAAGGAAAATCCTCCAGGTTTTTGAATCTCAAGAATGTTCTTACTATCCAGGTCAATTATAAAAATGCAAAATATGTTACGAGTTACACATTTTTTTCTTCTGCCTAAATTACTCTAAGAAGACTGAAATCAGGAAAAGGGTACTGGGGGACTTCTACTCTATTCTTATCTAGCTTTTGTATTTCTTCTTTTCTAGCTTACCATGGTTTTTGACCTATCTAGGGTGGGGACTACAAGAATAGAAAAATAAAGGAAAAAGCACAGTCTTATATGGCAGGGGCTGTCTTGTTTAGGTGTTACTACCTGGTAGATATTTAAAGTTTGCTCTTTTGCATAATAATTTTCACATTTTCTCAGAGACTCCCTAACTGTGAATATTCATGAGAAATACTTGTGGTGTGGGGTTGGACACACAATTCCAGCCCTCAATCTCTGAGAGCTGTTACTCACAAGATCAGAAACCACAATATCATTTTTATTTATACTTCACTTTGTGATGTCCATTTCACATGGACTTTTTCTGTTAGAACCTCATAGTCCCTCAAGTGAACTTATGCAAAGTCCTTTATAAGGTGGCTTTAAATTGGCTTTCTTGACCTTGACATTGGAGGAAGAGCAGTATGATCCCAATGCATTCCTCTCTCTCTCTCTTTCTCTTTGGCTGAGAGGCAAATGACCACAGACTTTTAGGCTTGAGTCAAACTTCAATCAAGAGATAATATTTAGACTCTAAGGCAGGGGTTCTTAACCTTTTTTGTTCCATGGACCCCTTTTGTAGTTGGGTGAAAACCACAAGCCCCTTACTAAGTCCACACTATACTGTGTAATGTTTAATAAATATATCAAATCCGCACCAACACATCCCTACAAGAATAATGCTTTTTCGAATTTCCATTCAAGCTTACCTAGTCCTTGTTAAGAACCACTGCTCTAAGGGCCAAACACTAAACTCTTGAAGAGACCTTTTTGCAGCCCTTTTACTAGATCTGACAGGAACAGGGATAGGGGATTTGAAACCTATCATAGCAATCCTACATATATTTGAGAAGACAACATCCTCTTTTAACCCACCAGTCACAAATGTTTAGGCTCTTTAGATGGGTCAAGAGCTAAGGGTACTTAAATCAGTTGTAATCAACTGCTTTTGCAAGTAAGTCCTGCATCAGTGATCTAGTAAGTCTGTCATCTCACTTAAGAAATGGGGTGTTTTAATTTGCCAAAGGGCTGCTGATGCAAAGTATCAGAAATGTGATGGCTTTTATAAAGGGTGTTTATTTGGGATAAAAGCTTACAGTTCCAAGGCTATGAAAAGTCCAGCTCAAGACACCATAAGAGGTGCTTTCTCAACAAAGTCAGTGATTGTTGATCCTGGCATTGTTGCCACATGGTGAAGCAAGATGGGCACCAATCTCCCTAGAGGTCTCTACCTTCCCCTCCAGAATCTACTGTCTCTTGGAGTTCACCTGTGAGCAATCAGGCATAGGGCTTGTCTCTTTCCAGTTCTCCAATATCAGTCTTGGCTGTTCCACTCTTTTCCCAAGTTCAGCTGTAAACTTTCAGGTGTCTCCTCTTAAGCTGCTCCGTGGGCCCAACCTCTTGGGGCTCAAGATAAATTGTCTCTCTCACATTGCAAAATCAAATATGCCAGCTCCTTTTTTCTCTCTCTGTCTGAATCTCTGTGTCTTCCTTTATATCAGACCCAGCACAAGGGTAGAGATTCAACATGAATCATGCCTCTCTGACATAGTCCAGTCAAATGGGTCTCACACCCACAGGAATGAATTTATTTACAAACATAATATTTCTCTTTTTGTGATTGATAAAATAATTTCAAACTGCCCACATGAGGCATCTACTTGGTATCCTTTGCATTATATCCAGGCTTTGGGTCACCAGCCAAAATTGATCAAGAATCTTATTTTAACAAGCAACCATATATTATCATTAAACAAAATAAGTAAATAATGAAAAGAAATGGGAGGAAATTTAAAAATGAGATTTTTTTGATGATCCAATATAAAGAAGACAAATAAAAGAAACATATCATAGAAAGATAATCTAATATAGTAGTAAATCTGCAGCCTGAAGGAAAAATTATGAAGGGCTAAGTCAAAACCACCTTTATAACTTATGTACCAAGTATAAAGAGAGGTTAGGAAAGAAACATGGAATTCTAATAACATTTTAATATTTTATTATATTTTGTAATCCTAAAGCAAATGGGTGAAAACAGAAATATAATTAAAATGGTTTTAGGGAAAGTTAAGGTGATTATGATAAAAATACAGATTTTTTAAAAATAAAGAGACAATATAACATGTTTAAAAAGAATCTGTAAAACTCTTTTTGATATCTTCCAATGTTTAAATGTAATTAGAAGTGATTTCAG
>PVKH010032888.1:0-12096 GCA_004027955.1 Chaetophractus vellerosus | reverse complement strand
CAGAGGTGAGAGTTATTTTCCCTACTCTCCACCAGTACCTCTTTTTCTGTATAAAATTTAAGGCTGTGATTCCCCAAAGAACAAGTGAAGGTGAGAGCTGCCAGGATGTGATGGTGGCCCATCCCAAACTGGGAAGACCGAGCCTGCTGCAGGACAGGTAAACAGGAAGAGCCCGGGGCAAGTGCATTGTGGAGGTGGTGGTGCTCGCTGCTTATGACACCTCAGCCCCATACCTCTACATCAGGTGGAGTCTCCATGACACTCAAAACTGGATGTAGATCTGTGTGTTCCCATCAGCCTTCCAGCGTGAGACGTGATCGAAAGGCACCACTACTCAAGGGAACACAAATCTGTATATCCTGTTTGCTGACAGCATCAAATCTGGACAACCCCCCCCCCCCACTGCCCAATACCGCCTCTCAGTAGGAGGACATGAAAAATTATAGCTTCCAAAAATGGCTGCAAGAATATCCTATCCCACATAGTCTTTTGAATGTGATCTTGCCCCTTACCAACCAACAGGTGGAATCTAATCCCTCTCCCCTTGATTCTAGCCTAGCTTAAGAGACTTGCTTGTAACCAATAGAAGACAGCAGAAGCAAGGCTGCATGACTTCCTCTGCTAGG
Source organism: Chaetophractus vellerosus (assembly GCA_004027955.1). Lineage (NCBI taxonomy): Eukaryota > Metazoa > Chordata > Mammalia > Cingulata > Chlamyphoridae > Chaetophractus > Chaetophractus vellerosus. The sequence goes on along the minus strand of PVKH010032888.1, from coordinate 11,470 downwards.
TCAGAAGAAGTCTTGCAGCTTCTGTCTTGGTCCCTTGGGACATTTACTAACTAGAAGCTCTCGCTTGGGAATCACCTTTGGGAACAAGGAGCCATGCTGTGAGAAGGGCAAGCCATTCTAGAGAAGCTACTTGTGGGCGTTTTGGTTGACAGTTCCAGCCAAGGTATCCCAACCCAGTGTCAGACATGTGAATGAAGAACCATCTTCCAAATAGTAATGCCAGTCCCAGCTGTTTTAGTCTCCAGCTGTTTGAGTCAACCAGTCATTCAAGCCATCCCAGCTGCCCCAGACATCATGGAGTGGGAAAGAGACATCTCCACTGTGCTTCTTCCAAATTCTTGAATCCATTAGTATCAGATAATGGCTGTTTTTACCAGTAAGTTTTGGGGTGGTTTGTTATACAACAATGGGTAATCAGAGCAGAAGATAACTAAATTTAAAATATACAAACAAACATAACTATAGAAAAAGGCACACAATCCTGATGACTCAAAAGGAGAGAAAACCTCATGAACTGGAAAAATTTCTAATCAAATTCTTTAAATACTCAGCAGTAAATATTTATTGAGTACCTGATTTGTGCCAGGCTCTGTGCTACACATTGCTGATAAAGCTGTGAATAAGTCTAACATAATGCTTGCCATCTGTAGCAGTTTGATATTATTTATGAATTCCAAAAAAGAAATATAGATTATGTTTGTATACTGGTCAGTTCCTCTGGTGTGACAACCCTTTGATTGTATTAGGTTCAGATGAGCCATCTGATTAAATTATGTTAAGATTAGGGCTCTGATCCAACCATGTCATTAGAGCATGACTCAGCGTCAAGTCCCAGCCCCCTTGGGTTGAAAAAACAGACTGTTACACAGAAGTAAACACAGAGAAGAAGAACACAGGAAGAGAGACAGCTCATTAGACATGGCAGAGGACCCCGGAAGAGAGATGACCTTGATAGCCTCAGTTACAGCTGAGCCTGGGAGGAAATGAGCTCCAGCGAGAGAGACGAGCCCTTTAGCCTACAGTTGAAATCGGAAGAAGCTGGGACCATGGAGCCTTAGGAGGGAAAGGAAGGCTGAACACTCACAGAGACTGAGCCATCTTGCTCTAACACATGGCAACAGACTTTGGTGAGGGAAGTAACTTTTTCTTTTATGACCTTGTAAGCTTTCCCAAATAAATACCCTTTATAAAAGCCAGCAGACTTCTGGTACTTTGCATCAGCACCCCTTTAGCTGACTAATATACCATCAGATAATTTACTTTCCATTGGTAGAAATGGAAGAATAAAGAAGTAATTATAACAAAGCATGATAACGACAAAGAGGGAGAAAGAAACAAAGTACCATATGAGCACAAAGGAAGAGCAATTAATGTATACTATTTGCATTTTAAACAGTATATAAGAATCCATGTCTGCTATAAAACAAGAGCACAAAGCCATGAAATGAGAACAGGTTGAGATTGAAAAGGCAACAGCATGAGGTGAAAAGAAACAAATATGCATAAGAAAATTAAAACTAATGTTGGTGGCTAGAGAGTAGGAATAATGTGAAAAACATAACAAGGAAGAAAAATTTGGCATATTTCCTAGCGTGTAGGTGACAAAAATAAAAATAATGGAATAAGCTATCATTATAGAACTCCAATATAGAAGTCACTTGCCATATGTGAATATTGAGCATAATTACACACTGACTGAAAGTTGCAAACATTCTGTTTCCCCCACTGGTTACATCTTACCTAATTATACTGCAATATCAAAATCTGGAAACAGACATTGGTAAGATGTATGTATATTTGTAAGCAATTTAGATTTATTTCCTTGGAGCTCTGAAGAACTGAATCTAAACAAACTAGAACAATTCTCGTGGTCATGAGATATTCAGCATCTATTAGCAGTGAAGGAGAAAGAAATCATCCAATTTAGATGTTTTTCTTTCACTACCATCCTACCTTAAAATGGCAGAGATATGCAAGACAATCATACTTGTGAAACATGTGAACAGATCAACTGTATTTTAACACTAGACCATAATATAACTCATGTGATCATAAATATACTCAAGGACTTTCCCAACTGGAAAAACTACATTTGACATGTTCAGGGATGCAATGGGAACTTCGGGTAGATTTCTTCATGGACTTAGAATACATTCAGGGGCCGGCCATATAGCCCAGTGGATAGGGCTCCGGTATACCACATGGGAGTCCCCGGGTTCGGTTCCCGGGGACCTCTCCTAGCAGGCAGACGGTCTTGAGAAGGGCAAGCCGCCAGGGGTGGGCCAGAGCCGCCGTGGGCAGGGCAAAAAGCTGCCACGGACAGGGCAAAGCCGCCACGGGCAGGGCAGGTCGCCTGTGAATGGAGCGCAGCCAGCCACCCGCGAACTGAAGCAGAGCCGGCTGTGAATGGAAGCAGAAGCTGCCCACAAGTGGGGCAAAGCTGCCTGCACGGTGACTGGTCTCGGCGCGTCGCTGCAACGGGGAGGAGACAAAGCAGACAGAGAGAGGAACGCAAGAATGGACACACAGCAAGAGCAAGCAGAAAAGTGGGGGAGGGATATGTAATAAATAAAAAATAAATCTTTAAAAAAAAACAAAAAAAAGAATACATTCATCTGAGGGTGTACATTACAAATTGTTATTTTAATGCTACATTAGTTTCAAATAACCTAAAATGATTCTCTTCATGTTATCAATTATAATTTTTCAATTTTTGATTTTTATTTATTCATTTCCTTTGCTACAAACAAAACATATAAGAATCTCAAAAATCAAAAATTATATTAAAAATCTATACTCAGGCAAGTGGATGTGGCTCAAGCAAATGGGCTCCTGTTTACCATATAGAAGGTCCAGGGTTTGATTACTGGGGCCTCCTGGTGAAGGCAAGCTGGCCGGCATGGTGAGCTGGCCTCAGTGGCGAGCTGGACCACCTGGATCTACTGACTTTTGATAGAAAAATATTATGACCTAAACTTTACATCTACCAAAACTGTAATTTGTGTGTGAAGCCACCATAATGACATTTTCAGATATTCCCAGATGTACCCTGCTTGAGAAAAATTAGCTCACGTTACTTTAGCCAACTGAAAGAAGAATCAATAAGAAGAATTCAAATACAGAAATTCAAGGTATAAGGACAATTTTGGATCTTCCTTGATCTATGTTAGACCCCAAACTTAGGAATCCAGTTGACTAAGAGTTATCAAGAAGATTTTGCAGGCAAGTGGTGATAAGTGGTGCCTTCTGCTTCCACTCCTTTCAAGGTAGTACCAGAGTCTTTATCCCTCAGTTTATAGGGGGTGCCTGCCAGGCTGGATAACTACCCCAAACAATAATGTACGCTGATACACTATAAATGTCTAAGCTATTTATGTAGTTGGGACACTGCAGCAGAAGAACTGCTGAACAAAAAGCTTATTTCCAGCTCTATGAAAGCAGAGTTGCCAAGGAACTCGATGTTCTACATCTGGAAAACTCATACTGAATGAGTCACTGGCCTGTCTTTTTACTTTTTTAATTGATTAAGAATAATAACTCAGGGACAGATAGTATCGATTATCAGGCCCTCTTCATCTATGGCCTGGTGTGTTTCTGGGTTAATTGTACCATGATCAAAAATATGTAAAAAAATGAACAGAAAAAAGCAAATGAAAGAAAACATATCAAGTTCATTAGTTATTATCTTTGGGTAGGAGAATTCTGGATAACCTTGTTTTCGTCTTTATACTCTTACATTTTCTGTTTTTGTTTGTTTGCTTAATATTTAGTTGACACTTCGATTCTTAGGAAAAAGAGATTTTAAATATCTATTTATACAATTTTGTATGTGCCACTTGAGGTAGGTATTTCTGGGTGGTTTTTTTTTTTCCCAGTTCACAGGAAAACTTTTGTGGGAATACTTTGTCCCCCACCCAATTCACAGAGAAGAGTACCAACAACCATGTTTATATCAGTTGGATCTTAATTCATATACCACCTCCTCAGAGAGATTTTCCAAACACCCACTTAAAATACCCACCCCAACAACTCAATCTGCTTTATTTAATTCCCTGAGGTCTAGGACTGCTCCATCTTGGCCCTCAGCCACTGGACTGTCAGCTCAAAGTACAAAGTCTGCTGTGTCCCTTAAAAAATTAATAAATCAATTTATTCCGTTTACAAAGAACTGGTCTCACAGGGTTGACGCTTATCCTGCCATATCTGTCTAATGATTCCATCTATTATTTACTCAATAGCAAGCAACTTGAAAAACAGAGGAAACAACAATCAAAATATTTTGTTACAAAACTAATTGTCTCAGTAACTGTGCTCCAACACTCTATCCTATTAGCAATCATTTTATTTTCTTGTATATTATTTTTCTCTTTTCACTGGGAAACTTTGTCTTGTTTACTGCTGTGTCTCCAGCACCTAAAATAGTATATGACACACAGAATGCACTCAATAAAATATTCACAGAACAAATAAAAAAGCCCTATGTGACCCCGCCCGTCTGAATAGCTCATAGGAATAGGCAGACCCTGATCCAAGAAAGGCCAGTCAGAAAATATCAGGAATTTGGAATTGGGATTCAGAGACTGTTACTGTAACATGTGAATGTGGAAGTCATATTCTGGCTTGTGTGTGGGAGAAAGAGAGAAAAACTTGACCAGAGAGAGGAGAAGGCACACGTGAGAAGCAGAGAGGGGCAGCGGGGAGCTTGCTGGGACTGACAGTTTCAGCCTTGGGGTCCACAGGCTTATAATGAAGTTCTGTTTTTCAGTTTAAGCCAGCAGGAGTTGGTGCCTGTTACCTAAAACCAAAGAGTCCTAATTACTATGCCTATGTTACAATCATGCCAAAAACTCACAGCAAAAAGATTGAGAGAGAATACACCAGAATGCTTGTCTCTGCGTGGTGGAACTGCCTAGTCTTCTATATTTTTTAAAAGAAACGTGTTACTTTTACAGTGAAAAAAATTATTTTTTCTTGAGAATCATAGAGTGACAGACCTAGAGGGTTCCAGGAGATTATGTTCTGTCACATCCACTTTATTTTAGGGAAGAAGGACTGAAGGGATAGGCGGTGAAGTGACTTCCTCCAGTTCACTAAGCTCATTCACACCACTGAGACTGGAGCTTTCTGTCCCCCGGCCAGTGTGCTTTTAACCCCCAAATGCTACATTTCAATTATTTATTCAATAGTAAATTCTCTCACTCAGGGTGAAAAAAAGCTTCCTCTTGTGGGCTAAGTCCAGTCGATTGGGCGTGGCTATCTGTATCGCTCTGTCAGGAAGGTTCTGTCTGAGGCAGCCTCCAGACTCAGTAGGAAAGAATGTGCCATGACTGATTAATGATGTAGGCAGGCAGGGTTGGGAGGACGGAGAACAATTCAGTTCTAATTCTTCCTCAGATGCAGTGCAAAGCTGGCTTTATGAGATGAGGCAAATGGTCAGAAAGTCGGCGTTTATATTTGTATGACATACTTCTATTCCTTGTTTTACATTATAAGAAGTTTTAATTTTCTGGTATAATAACAGCATGATAAAGACATTAAAGATTAAGGCAGTGGCTTCTCTATTAGCTTTTGTTTGAAATTTCACTGCACTTCCTTCGGTTAGATGAGGCCAAAAGGCCTGACTGTTATTAGGCTGGGGTGTCAGCTGGGCAATGCTGTGTGAGCACATGGAAGCTCTTGAGGGGGGTGGTTTGTTTCTGAGCTGTACTAGTTGGACAGTAGGTACGGCTCTAACTCCTAAGCAAGTCTTACTGAGCTGCTGATTTGTCTCACTTGTATCTTGAAGTGCATTCGCCACTCCCACTCTGGGTTTGAGAAAACTCCGAAATGATCCAGAAGCCCACTTGGACTATGAGGGGCCTTGCTTTGGGCTCAGAAAACCAGAGACAGGGACCAGGTACTAACAATCTAAAGAGCATCATAGGAACAAGACACAGGCTGTTACTTAGAAACCAGCAGAGATGAAGCTGATGTAAGAGGACTGGGCAAAAGCCCAGAAGGAAAACAATTCTGTCCCCTTCACTTCCCTCTCCGGTCATCTCCTTTGTAGCCCAGTAGCTGGCAAACCCCGCGGGATACCTGCAAACAATTCTCCCTTTCCTGGGCTGTGCACACGGCTGTCTCGCTTCTATCTTTGACCCTTTTTTCTGGTTTTGCCATGCCTTCATAGCAGCCGCGTGGGTAGGAGACCCCCGGACAGAGGCTGTGGGAAGAAGCCCTTTTCCTCAAGGCCCTCTGTAAGGGGAGCCCTGAAGGCTGGGGCCCACACTGCTCTGTAGTCAGGGCTGGAGTGGTTTTAAATCTTTGGGAAGCGGATCCTAAGTGTTACCTCACCATAGCCCCAGCTGCCGGCATCTCCAAACTGCAGGAGAAGCTGAAGGGATGGGCCAAAGGGGGCAGGGAACTTCTTTTCCAATTGACAGATTTTTCTAAAGAGGATTCCAGAAATCTGTTTTATCTGAGAAGTTTGTTAGCCCTGTAGAGCCAATCATTTGTGAATTTGTAGAATTTAGGTTGGAACTGTATAACAGAAAGAAAAAGGAGTTTTCTAACCTTGAAAGTGTTTAAACCCTAAATTATTAGGGAGTTTTCCACCTCTCCAATTTTTGAAAGCAGAAGAAATTCCCTTCTGTCTGGAAATGACTGGCCTATCTAATCTTGAAAAAGCCTTTGCAACTCTAACTTCTTATGACTGTTCTTATATGATACACAGTTTTGTTTTTAAATTTTTTGTTTTGGTTTGTTTTTAGCAATTTATGTCTTTATGTGATAACTAGAGGCTGCATGAAACATGGCAAATAGGTTTCATCTTGCATGTTGAGCCCTTTGATTAGTAGTAGCTGTCTAGAGTTGTGTTGACAAACAATCTGAGGCCACATCTGGAAAACTGCAGAAAAGAGTGCTGGAATTGATTAGCAATGTCTGCCATGGCTGTGGAAGCTGGTGATGCTGGCTACCAGGCCACATATTTGACATCCCTGAAGTGAATCAAGGGGTGCTTTACAGTTTCTTTTGATTCTGGAAAAGGGACCATTAACAGGTTTAGAAGGAAATAATTGAGTGTCGATTGTTTTCTCTGGGAGTTGATAAGTTAGCTGCCTCAGCAACAAGTTTGTTATTTATTTATTGAAGTCCCCTATTATTTTCCTGTGAAAAGCGAGAGGTGGATCCCCACTCCTTCTACTCTAGTTTGGGTCCTCTGGATTTCATTTCTGAATTCCTGTACTAGCCTCCCAGCAGTCTCATAGCTGTGCCTTCTTGCAATCCATTCTCCACAAGGCTGACCATGCAATCTTTCTAACTTGAAACCCTGATCATGTCTGTTCCCTTCAGTAGCTTCTGTCACCCACAGGATAATTATTTGCTCTCACAGAAGGCTCATCTTATCTCTCCATCTCCTTCTCTTGTCCCTCTTTTCCTTGGAATTTTACATCACAGCCAAGCTGGGTTACTTGCCTCCTGACCTTTCATCTGGAGCACCCCCACTCCTCAAAGGAACCTCCTCCCCACCTCAGAGGCTCCACTTAGTCCTCCTCAGGCAGCATTCCTGACATGAACGGCGTCTTATTATCTGTATGCATACTACGGCAGTGCCTGGCCACAGGACCTGCTTAATACATATTTATTAAATGAGTGAATGAATGACTGGGGATTGGATAGTTTGCCCAAATTTAAGAAATTAATGGTGACCCAGGATGGATTATAGCTCATGATCACTAAGCTGACACTACCCTCTCCCGGACAGTATCCCGTTTCATGTCCTGGCCCCTTATGCCTTCTTTCTGAATAACATCAGTTATTGCAGGAAGTTGTGGAAAAGAAGGTAGTTGCCAACAATGAACTATGTAAAAATCTAGAAATTCAGGGTCATTGAGTTTTAGATGCAGAAAGGGCCTTTTGGATCATCCTGTTCACCTGGGGTCTAGAGGCCACACAGAAAGTGGCAGGACCTTTGCCTCATCCATGACTCTCTCTCTCAGAAAATGGATTTGTTTTCAGCAACTATAACAGTATTGGTTCAGGGCTGAATTGGGTGCCCCAAAAAGACATGCTCACATCCTAATCCCCAGTCCTGTGAATGTGATCTTGTTTGGAAATAAGGTCTTTGAAGATGTTATTAGTTAAGATAAGGGCAAAATGAATTAGTGTGGGTGTAATAAGAAGAGAGAATTGGACACAGACAGACACAAGGGAGAAGGTCATGTGTCAACTAAGGCAGAGACTGAAGCCCAAGGATGGCCGGCAAAGCACCAGAGCTGGGAGGAGGCACGGAAGGATTCTGCCCTACAGATTTTGGACTTCTGGCCTCTGGAACTGAGAGACAGTAAATTTCTGTTGTTTTAAGCCACGCAGTTTGTGGTAGTTTGTTACAACAGCTCTAGGAATCGAAGACAGCATTTGTCAAAATTATAGGACCAGCTTCTTATGGTCCCCATGATGACAGATATTTAATTTTGAGTTAAAGTAAAGAGAGTAAAGAATCCATATTTTGGACCAAATTTTGCAGATGCATGCAGTTCTAATTCTCAGATCCCTTAACCAAAAATTTCCCAGCATTCCCCGCCCCCCCTTTTTTGAAGGATAAAATAAGGAAACTGGACCATTTCAGAGAGGACAAAGTAAAATGATTCACCTTATGTAGCTGTGTTTTCGTCTCGTAGTAGGCGATCACAGGAATGGACGCTCGGTAGTAAGTTTCGAGGCGTTTGGCGATGGTCTTGGTGTTGTCGTCCACGCGGGGGCTGCTCTGGCTCCTTTGGAGAAGGCGGTTGGTCATGGTGTCTGCCGAGCAGTCCATGCAGATCACCAAGTGCGGGTCTCCAATCTGGGGGGTGGGGGTGGAGCGAAACGCCGTGGTCAGAAATTCCACTCTGCTGATGTTCTGTAAAGGCCTAAGGCCCTCATTCCTTTTCTTTCTTGGCTTTTGGGTTCCTCTCAAGGCCCTAGGACTACATCGTGGAAGGGTTGGGTGTGGACTTCATGGCTCCTCATTTCAAGGTCAGTACCTTTTCCCCATGTTGCCTTAGAGCTGTCCCACGCTTTCAGCCTTTAGCTCACCTCATTTAACACAGAGCTTATGCAGTCTGCAGTCTGCACCCAATGTAGTCAGAACCTGCCATCCACATCAAGGGGAGCGGTGTGTGTGTTTCCTCCTCTGTGAAGCCTTCCCTGACCCACCGAGGCAGAGCTAATCACTTCCTCCTTTGACCTCGTTATATCTTATGTCAGCTACCGGTACCACATTGTTACATGTGCTGGTATTTTGTGGAGGTGAGTATAGTATGACTGAGCACACAAAGGCTGGAGTCAGGTTGCTTAGGTTCAAATCCTGGTATGGTAACTTGTCTCCAAGACGGTCTTCTTCAATTCCCTGCCTCCCTGTATTCAAAAGCAATTCCCCCATTGGGAATCCGTTCCTCCAACCCACTGCATCTGAGCTGACCTGGACCTGCTTTGACCAACAGAATAGAGTAGAAGTCATGCCACCTGTCTTTAGAGGCTAGGACATAAGAAATCTTGCAGTTTCTTGGAAAATTTGCTCTGGGGGAAGCCAGCTGCCATCTAAGAGGTCCAACTACCTTGAGACTGCCTAGCCATGAGGAAGCCCAAGGTAGCCACGTGGCAAGACCATGTGGAGAGAGATGCCCGATCGTTCCCCAGCTGTTCCAGACATACATACGCAGCCTTAGTCACTATCGACGGTCCAACCCTATAACCATGAGACAAATTGTTGTCTTAAGCCACCTGACTTCATCTTTAACTGGAAGTGTCCTTCAACTTCTCTGCACCCCAGTTTTCTCATTTGTACAATGAGGGTGATCAAAGAATTGCTGTGAGGATTAAATAAAATCAAATAAGGAAATGTAACTATGGTGCTTGGTACAAAGGAAGCACCCAATACGCATTAGCTGTTGTGCTTATTTCCTCTGTTAAGCTGTGAGCTCTTTGTGAACAGGGGTTATGAGTCCTCAGTTCCTGGTCCCAAGTCTTGTATACAGTAGGTGCTTAAGAAATGTTTTAATGAATAAATGATGGTGATATGATCTGTGCCATTAATCTCCCCATCTTCCCATCCTTCCCTTAATGATTCTTTTGCGCCTGATACTTCGGGGAGATACCACTACTGCCTCCACTACCAACACCAACCCTGGGTCAAAAGCAAATGCTGCTGCCTCCCGACCCTGCAGTGCTCAGGCTGTGAGGTGATGACAGCTTGTCAGCCACTGTGGGACGTGCCTGGGAGTGGGACAAAAAGAAAATCGGGGTGGGAGGAAGGCTTTTTAGGCAACACACAGAAACCTCAGGTGTGGTAATGGCCCCTTTAAGGGATGTACTTTAAGGAACAGAGTGGAAAAATTCTCCAGGATATAGAAGAGTGCAATAAGCTTGTGGAATATGTCATGCAACTTTCCTGCTTGTATTATTTGGAAGGAAAAAAAGAACTTGGGCGGCAAGAAAGGCTTGGCGAGGGTATAGGAGAAAACGACCCATATTCACCAGCAGAGGGCGAGCTTGGGAGGCAGCTTAGAGTTCAAATGCAGTTTCCTCCCTGGAGCAGTTCTGGTTAGGGCAGCGTGAGAAGGCCAGGAGATTTTTTCCAATTGTGGGATCCTTTTCAGGCCACTTTTGGGACAGGAAGCATAATTCAGGTGCTCTTTCAGGTACAAACATAGATACTATGCATCTGAGTAGGAGATGGCAGTATATGACTCTGGATCAAAATAAGCACTGAGAAGTAGCTTTGTCTCCCACCTTCACTCTTAGATCCGCAGCATTGGCATCACCTGGGAGCTTGTTAGAAATACAGAGTCTCAGGCCTAACCCCAGACTTACTGAATCAGAATCTGCATTGGAAATTCCAGCAGGTGGAGGGGGAGAAGTTTTCCCTGCTCTCCCCTGACCCCCGCCTCCGTTGTCTTCTGATTAAGCCACGACATCGATTAGGCCATCCTGGAGCTCTATTGTTAAGAACAACAACCATCTTGTTCTCTCTCTGTGCCTCAGTTTCCTTAATTTAGAATGAGAATAATAATAGCATCTACTTCGTAGGATTATTGTGAGATGTGCCTGGGAGATTTCAAGCACTACATAAGTATGAGCTCATACTGTTTAATGTGGGACTTATGACGAACTCATCCCTTTGAGCTGTAAAATCCTCTGTTGGTCAGATTTGGGTTTAGAGAGAATCAGAGGCTCCACCCAGACTTTTAGCTGAAGTCACATGCTCCAGCGTATTTACCAGAGTCTCCCTGCACGGGTAGCGGTAGGGTGAGGGGTGTTAAGGCCTCCTGCGTAATGATAAAGCAAACACCTATTTCCCATTTGCTCTCACCCCTGTAGTATATCCCTTTGGGAAGCCTCCCTAGAGGAGGAGCAACTGGGTGATGGCAGCTTTTCTGAACACTCAAAACTAATTATAACAATACCACTCCACCGCCACCATAACTTCTGCCCCTGCCCTGCCCAAGTT
>PVKH010032887.1:0-12094 GCA_004027955.1 Chaetophractus vellerosus | reverse complement strand
ATGACTAGCCTTATGAGTTTTGCTCTTGAAATTGAAACAGCCTAATGTTATGGGGTGCCTAAGAGTTGCCTCTTGAGAACTTCCTTATTGCTCAAATGTGGCCTCTCTCTAAACCAAACTCAGCATATGAATGCATTACCTTCCTCCCAGCATGGGGAGCCTCCCTGGCAATGAGGGATTACTAACAAATGCCAACGGGCAGTACGACTGGAAAAAGACTTCAAATAAAAGGGGGAAATGGTAAAGACAAATGAGTTCATAGGGCTAAGAGACTTCAAAGTGAGTCGGGAGGTCAACCCAGAGGTAACACTTATGCACGTCCCAGTAGGACCTCCTAGGCTTCCAATATGGGTATCACCCCAAACAGATAGGCTCCTGAGGGCTTTGGACACATCCAGGTCCTATATCAGGACAGATAGCCCCAGAGTTTAGTGCCTTACCAGTGGGCCCTAATTTGAAATCCTTGCTCCTAAGAGTGACAGAGTCTGACCGAAATATGTCTTCACTGCACATGGTCCATCTGTCTCTTCTATTCAAACCTATATGTGATGCCAGAGTTTTAGGTGTACTTCCAGAGACCAGAGACTATGGGCTGTCCATGTGCCAGCTGAATCCAGAGGCTCAGGGGACCTACAACTCCTACTCTACAACTCAATGGACTCACCCAGGACACCTAATGGGGAGACAATGATGGACAACGGCTCTCCTGGGGAATGGAGAGAGTCTGCAGCTACAGGTAGGATAATCTCTTCCATCATATCCATGGGATATAAGCCCCCTCTCACTTGGCGGTGGAGGGGACATCACCATCCCAGACTCCTCGGAACTAGGGGAAGAGCTATGGACTAGAGTGGACTTGCTGGTGTCCAGTTATAGACTTGTTGTGATTCACGCAATGGAAGAAATTACAAAATTATGTGGAGCCAGTGGCCACTGGACGCTTTGGGGGCAGGGAGAGGGAAGGGCAGTTGTAATACGGGGGCTTTTTTGGGACTTGGGAATTGTCCTGGGTGATGTTGCAATGGAGGATATAGGCCATTTTATATCATCATGTATCATGCAGAACTGTGTGGGAGAGAGTGTGGTCTACAGTCTGAACTGTGGTCCATGCTTAGTGGCAAAGCCCCAAAATGTGTATACCTATTGCAGGTGATGTGCCACACTGATGAAGGATGTCTATGTGGGAGGTGGGGCATATGGGTACCCCTAAAATTTCTGTGTAACGTTTATGTAACCGATATATCCTAAAAAAATTTTTTTAATAAAAAATTTTTTTAAATAAAATAAAATGTTTAATTAGTGAATTGTGGGATTGATTGGAAATGCCATAGAACTGGGACTGTGTACAAAGGTATGGACAGTAACCCAGGGTCAGTAACGGAAACCATCACCATCCCTAGCCAAAAGGGGGGAGGGGAAGTCTCCAGGAGCCAGAAGAAAGAGTCCTTGAAAATGTTTGTAGTCAGGGCCCACTTGACTGGAGGTGGACCCTTAGGTCAAAAACCACAGCTGGAGGTAATGCCATATGAAAGGTGTTATAGGAAAAATTAGCCTGCGGTCACACTCTTCCCTCCTTCAGATCACCTCCAATTCTCCCCATTGGTAAAACCCAGCTGAAAAGCTTAAGGGAAACCTGTTGGCGTGGTTCTACAAGTCAGCACCCCAGGGCAAACAGCCCCCCAAGACAAACAGATGAGCAGAGAGTTGATCTGGGGGGGGAGGGGGACAAACAACAAATATCCAGCAACAAACCCCATTGGGATACACAGAATCTCAGAAAATGTAAAACTCTATTAGATAAGAATCAGCAATACTAAATCTTCGCATCTAGAAAGATGCTATGTGTTCCCATATCTTTCAATATTTTCAAAAAACTAACACCTGGTTTTACAGTAATCTTCATTAAGACCCCACACACTTGTTATTATGTATATTCCTCAGTACTTTTTTTAAGTGACATTGCTTTTGTAAATGGAATCTTTCTCCACTATCTTTCTAACAGGCTCTGGATGGCATATAGATTTTAAAAAGTCCTGTTTGCTATGAAATGTGCTTCTGTAAGGTGAATTGGCTCATAACTGGTAAATAAGGAATCATGTCCAATATAATGGGGAGGTCACATGATCAAATGATCAAATGCTATATTCCCCAGCACTTTGTTTTATACCATCATTTAAAAGTAGCTAAACATAAAGTGCACTGATACAGTCAAAAGTAGCAAGCCACAGAGGAGCTCAGGACTGTGCACCACACCCAGTCACCACTTCTTCCTCCTGGACCCATTTGGTCACTGCTATGTCATAAGAATGCTATTTGAACCGATAGTTAGTATTATGCTTGATAGGTGTATGTCCAAGACACTCAAATCTTTCATCCTTCCATGTGCCAGTTGGGCCCTGAATCACAGGAGAGTGGCAACGCCTACTCTCCAGCTCATTGGACTCACCCAGGACAACTAACAAAGTGATGATGATGGACAACACCCATCCCAAGGAACAGAGAGAGTCTGCAACTGCAAGCAAGATAGTTCTATCCATCTGCCTCATGGGATCTAAGCGACCTCTCAATTAGAGGCAGAGTGGGCACCATCATCCCAAAATCCTCAAGACTGGGGAATGGACAATGGACTAAAGTACACATTATTATTCTACTATAGACTTATTGTTTTTCTAGGAATGGAAGAATTTGTATCATTGATATAAAGGCAGTGGCCACCAGAGGCTCTGAGGGGAGCGAGAGCGAAAAATAGGTATAATATGGGGGCATTTTTGGGATATTGGAATTGTCCTGCATGACATTGCAATGATGGATACAGGCCATTATATATTTTGTCATAACTTACAAAATTGCGTTGGCCAGAGTGAAACTATAATGTAAGCTATAATCCACGTTAAGCGGCAATGCTTCAATATGGGTTCATCAATTGTAACAAATGTACCACACTAATGAAGGAAGTTGTTAATGGGGAAAGTGGGGGGGGGCATATTTTTATGTAAATTTATGTAATCTAAAGTTTCTTTAAAATAAATTTAAAAAAAGAATGCTCTTTGCACAGTTCAACCTCGTCTTTGTATATGTTATCCTTGTTTCCTCATAACTCAGCCACCGCAACTATTTCTTACATACCTTCCACTAAGCTTCTTTCATCTTATTTTTTAAACCGAAGCTCTTTATTTATAATAATTTTATTAAGTGTGTTCATCTCTAACTATGGATGTTCTTATTTTTATATACTCTGCTTACAAAGTTGCCTGGGATTTGTGGGTCCACCTCAAAGCTGTTTTTCTCATAATCCTTACGTGCAACTTTGCAAAACAGAAAACATGCCTGTATCTATCCATCAACTGACCACCAACCTAACTCTTGTCAGGCCATGCTTTTTTCCTTCAAATTAGCCTCTCAATTTATTTGGTAGATAATCATTTCATCTACAAATAATTTAAAAGTTGTCTCCCTTTTCTAGTGTTTATACCTCTTGAGAAGAAGTTGTTCCATTGGCTTATGCTATAATTTCAGAGTTGCATCTGCATGAGAAACTGAAAACATTGAGAAAGAAGAGCCACTACAATTATTTGACATGGTGGAATGTTACCAACAGCAATCTAACTGCTCCAATTTTTTAAAGTAAAGTAGGTTTGCTCCAACCCCCTGCATGCAGCTAATATGTCCCTCAGAGCCGTGAATTTAATGGGTGATAAGACTTCCTACCTACTAAAAGTGCAGAGAGCTAAGCCTGTCATTGCCAGTACCAACCAAAACTGATCACTTGGCATACCATGCATTATTGACATACATACCCAAAATGTATTGCAACTGCATGTAGACATATTCACAAATGAATGATGTTTGGAAAATGAATAACAGATCATCAAAGACCCCCTGAATAGGGTTAGAAATTCCAGAATCCTGGGCTCTTCCTGGCATGCAAGAATTCATAATATTCAAATACACCCAAACTAATTTTATCCTTTCATCTATTTTATCAGAAAGTGTGAATATTTATTAAATTGGAATTTTCTACAGTGGCCATAACCAAGAGCTTAAAAGAAAAATGACATGAACTAGACAGGTAGAGCTGCGTGCCTAAGTCATTTTTATTGCCAAGGTTATTTTGACTATTTGTCCAGCTCATCTTTGCAAGCAGGCTGTGCTATAAGTTGAAGGCCAACCTATTAATTTGCTCAGTGTAGGTCAGGTTTAAATTCTGGTCCACACAGCTGTGGCAAGAGGGCGGGGCAGTGACCATAGGATCTTCAGTATTTGAGGCAACATCATTCAGAAGGAACCATGGCTGTGGTAGACTGACCCCGTCTAGTAACATGACCCAGTGCACATATGAACTTCCAGAAACAATTTGGCCATCCTACAAATCTGGAAAGAGTCCTTCAAGACAAACTAACTGCCAATCCTCTCTATTATTTTAAGGAAGACCAAGATCTGTGTGTTTTCCTTAAAATAATGTAAAATCAAGCACAACAAAAATGACACAAGGATAAATATCCTGCTGGCAGTTTGTTTCAACCACCATGTCTTACACTTAGATTTTTATAATACTAGCTGCTTATATTTGGAGAAAGTAATGGTTTTCAGTATTATTTTATTGAATTTTCAAAGATTACTGAGAATTTTGAAAAATATCTGACTTTTTATTTTACTCTACTTGCCTTTATCATTTAGTACAGAGCCTGCTATACTAAGAACCCGATAAATATTTGTCAAATATTTTTCAAATGGAAGTACGTGAACACTGTCCCTAGAGAAAAATCAAGTACAGGACCTTTAATATATCAAGAAAATAAAAACGAAAGTGCATAAATGCAATGCTTCCACTTCTCCCAGGAGCACGTTAAAACTAAACTTAGTATGTCCTTACATTCCTATAGTACTTCGTAGCTTTTCAAAGTACTTTCAAACAATTGTAACCCATTCTAACAAAAGTGAATAATAGAATAGAGGTACTTAAGAGAGCAACAACTATTCCCTCAAAACTAAGAAACAGTTTTTTAAACAAGAAGTCATAGTAGCAATGTGGATATGTTAAAAAGAAGTCAAAAACTGACTTCAGGGTTTTGATCTTTTTCTTTTTTCATTCTTTTTGACTACAAGAACAGAAAAAAGGGAGAAAAGAGAAAATTGAGAGGAGTGAGTTGTAACAAAGAAATTAACCTGAATTTACATCCATATCCAGTACAAGTTTGTATTGACAGTGCTGATATATTATTTCTTCTTATTTTTGTCTGATTTCCACATGGCAACACATGTAAATGTTTATTGTAAGATTTGACTGACTACACAAATACGAAAAGTTGACTGTAAACCTTATTCTATTTCGAATATACTAGTATCACCAATCACATGAAAATGAATTGTAACTCCATTCTGATTTGTCCTTTGGGAAATATCAGATATTTTAACGGTTGGATTCATTTGCACTAAAAGAAAAGGTTAAAGCCAGAACACAGCACAAGAATAAAAGTTCTCTTTCTCCTTGCAATCTAGAAGGAAAATGATCTTTGATTAAACAAACACTTGCAGAGTGTGTACAAGATGCCATTAGCCGCTGCTTGGAAGTACCATGGATGAAATCCAGGCTACACAGAGGACAACCCTGTGGAGTTCCAATTTCAAATGGGCATATGTTGTAAAGCCAAGTACCAGACGACAAATCCTCTCGGCATACCTTTTTGGTGGAATTGATAATCGTGCTAAGCACAGATACCAATTTTACAATCTCTTTGTTGTCAGAAACATTCTTGTAGTAGTTCTTGGTTTGCACTGGAATGGGCAAGTTTACAGATGCAATTTCAAAGTTATCTAAAAGCAAAAAAAAAAAATTATGTTTTTATTCACAGCATAGGGATAAAAATGAAAGTGCATAACATTACTTGTAGTATGCATAGGGAGCATACTTTAAAATTCAAAAAGATGATGGGATTTCCAGAATGATAAAGTAAATACCTCTGAAAATCTTCTCCATAATAGCAATGAGAGCACTGGCAAAATTGTGAATACCAATTTTTGGATCTCTGGAAATTAACCAAAGGCATGCGACAATACAAAGATAGTTGTTGTTGTTGTTGTTGTTATTGTTGTTTTCAAGAAAACTGCTGAATCTCAATAACAGTAGCAAGTTTTATGAACTTTTAAATTTCTCTATTCCCATCACCCTCTAACCAGCTCTTGAACCAGTAGCCTTGAACCAGGAGCCTTGAACCAGTAGTCTTGCAAATGTGGTAGCTGAGGGAAGCATCAGCCTAGTAGCCACTGGTTGGGGCAGTCTTGGTTTGGAGCTCCTCGAAATGCCCTATCTACGGAGAAATGTCACCTGCCTGGAAACTCCGTGGAAAAATCCTCATTCACAAGCATATCTTTGTCTGACATGACTCACAATTCACTCTGAAACCCTGGAGGGTTTCAACAGAGATTAGAGCTTGCAGAAAAGAATTACTGAACTGGCATACAAGAAAATTGAAATGATCCAGGCTGAGGAGCAGAAAGAAAAAGGTATGTAAAAAGTGAAGAGAGTCTAAGGGACCTGTGGACTTCATCAGTACGTGGTAGGGGAGTCCAATAAGGAGAAGAAAGAGGGAAAATGGCAGAAGAGTTGTTCAAAAAATAATAGCAGAAAACTTCCCAAATTTAATCAAAGGCATGAAGGTATTCATTCAACATGCCCAACAAACCCCAGACAAGACAAAGAGAAACACACCCAGATAAACTGAGGTCAAATTGTCAAACATCAAAGACAAGAAGAGTTCTGAAAGCTGCAAGATAAAAGCAAAGCATTATATATATATATATATATTAGAGTGCCCCAATAAGATTAAGTGCAGATTTCTCATCAGAGGCCATGGAGATAAGGCATAGGGATGAAATATTTAATGTGCTGAATGAAAATACTTGCCAGTCAAGAATTTTATATCTGGTAGAGAGAGATTAAGACATTCACAGATAAACAAAAGCTAAGGGAATTAATCACCACTAAACCCACCCTACAAGTAATGTTAAAGGGAGTCCTTCAGACTGAAGGAA
The DNA here is from genome assembly GCA_004027955.1 of Chaetophractus vellerosus. Classification (NCBI taxonomy): domain Eukaryota; kingdom Metazoa; phylum Chordata; class Mammalia; order Cingulata; family Chlamyphoridae; genus Chaetophractus; species Chaetophractus vellerosus. The sequence continues at coordinate 5,062 of PVKH010032887.1, read as the reverse complement.
AGGACACTAAACAGTAGGTTGAAGTGTCATAAAGAAATAAAGATCTCCAGTAAAAGTAACCAAATGGATAATTATAAATGCCAGTATGATTGTATTGTATTTTTGGTATGTAACTCCATTTTTTTCTTATATGTTCTAAAATACAAATTCATAAAAAGTAATGATAAATGCATAGTATTGGCCATATAATGTATAAAGATACTTTTTAACAACCATAACAAAAATAAGAGGGGACAGAGGGATATAGGAACACTGTGTATGCTACTGAAGATAAACTGGTATCAAATTAAACATGAATGTTAGAGATTTAGGATTTAAACCTCTCAAAATTCTGAAAATATGTATACAGAAGGAAATTAGAAGGTACTCAAAATGGTACACTACAGAAATATCAAATAAATATGAAAGTGGGTATCTGCGGAGGACTTAAGGATAAAAAAGACATAAGGCTTGCAGACAACTAATAGCAAAATGGCAGACAAAGTCCTGCTTTCTTAGTAGTTATTTTAAACATAAATGGATAAACCTCTTCAGTCAAAGGCAAATATTGGAAGAATGGATATTTTTAAAAGCATGACTGTTTTTTTTTTTTTTTGCTGTTTGCAAAAGACTCACCTTAACTTCAAATACACAAGTAGATGGAAAATGAAAGGATGAAAAATAGTCCATGCAAGTAGCAACCTAAAGAGAGATGGGGTTGCTATACTAATAACTGATAAAATGGACTGTAAGTAACAGTTACAAGGGTCAAAAAAAGGGCACTATATACTGATAAAGGGGTCAATTCAACAAGACATAACGATTATAAATATATATGCACCTAACAGCAGACCCTCAAAATAAATGAAACAAATATTGACATATTTAAGGGAAGAAATAAATGGTTCTATATTAATAGTAGGAGACTTAAATACACCATTTTCAATAACAGATAGAGGGAAGCAGATGTGGCTCAAGTGATTGGGCATCTGTCTACCATATGGGAGGACTTGGGTTCGATCCCCGGAAACTCCTAGTTAAAAAACGGCAAGCAGGTGAGCCAGCCCATGCAGCGAGCCACGCAGCAAGATGATGACGCAACAAAAGAGAGACTCAGGGGAGAGTCAAGGCGAGAAGTGCCAGAAACCAGGAACTGAGGTGGCACAAGTCACAGGGTGCCTCTCTCCCACTTTGGAGGTCCCTAGGATCAAATACCAGTGTAGCCTGGAGGAGAAAAATGAGAAGGCAAGAAACAGACACAGAAGATCACCCAGTGAATGGGCACAGACAGCAAGCGGGGGGAGGGGGGGAGGGGGGCAAGGGGGGAATAATAGACAGAAAATCTAGACAGAAGATCAACAAGGAAATAGAAGATTTGAATGATATAAACCAACAATACCTAAAAGATATAGAGAGAATATTTCAACCAACAACAGTAGAATACACATTCTTATCTAGGTCACAAAATGAGTCTCAATAAATTAAAAAATATTGAAATCATACAATACATAGTCTCTGACCACAATGGAATGAAAGTAGAAATCAATAACAGACAAGTGGAAAATTCACAAATATGTGAAAATTAAACAATGCACTCTTAAGCAACGGATCAGAGAAGAAGCCATAGGAGAAATTAGAAAATATCTTGATGCAAATGAAAATGAAAACATAACATATCAAAACTTACGGGTGCAGGGCCCGGATAGATAGCTCAGTGGATAAAGAGCGCGCTGGGGTACCACATGGGAGGCCCTGGGTTTGGTTCCCAGGGACCTCTCCGAGCGGGCAGATGGCCTTGAGAAAGGCAAGCCGCTGTAGGCGGGGCAAAAAGCCGCCACGGGCAGGGCGGAGCCCCCACGGGCATGGCAAAGTCACCCGTGAAAAGCGGAGCTGCTGCCTGCGAAGTGCGGAAGCCCACAGCCCGCAAAAACATGGAGGACTGCTGCCCGCAAAACATGGAGCGGAGCCGCCCATGAAAACGGAATGGAGCCACCCACGAATGGAGCGAGCCGCCGCCGCGGAGGGCCGACTCAGCGCGCCGCCGCAAAGACGGGGGGAGACAAGAAGCAGACATAGAAAAACACAGAAGAATGGACACACAGCAAGAGCAAGCAGAAGGGGGGGGATATGTAATAAAAATAAAAAAATAAAATAAATAAAAAAATAAAAAAACTTATGGGTGCAGAAAAGTCAGTGGTAAGAGGGAAATTTATACCTCTAAATACTTACACCAAAAAAGAAGAAAGATCTGAAATCAGAGTGAACATCACAAATGAAGGAATTAGAAAAAGAACAGCAAACTAAATTCAAAGTGAAGAGAAGAAAATAACAAAGAATAGAAAGGAGATAAATGAAAAAGAGAATAAAATAATAATAGAGAGAATCAACAAAACCAAATGTTAGTTCTTTGAAAAGATTAAATAAAGTGGCAAAACTTTAGCTAGACTGACAAATAAAATAGAGAAGGAATGCAAATAGCTGAAATCAGAAGTGGAAGGGGAGACATTACTACTGAGCCCACAGCAGTTCCACTCCTAGGCTTTTACCCAAAAGAAATGAAACTTCCGTCCACACAAAAACCTTTAAATGAATGTTCAAGGCAGCCTTACGCGCAATAGTCAAAAACTAGAAACAGCCCAAAGGTCCATCAACTGAAGAATGGATAAATAAAATGTATTATATCCATAGAGTAGAATACCTATCTGGCAGTAAAGGGGAGTGAAGTATATGCTACAGCATGGACGACACTTGCTACAACATAGATGACACTTGAAAACATTATGCCAAGTTAAAGAAGCTAGTTACAAAAGACATATAATGTGATTCTATTTATATGAAATGCCAAAAAGAAACACATCCATAGGGACAGAAATCAGACTAGTGGCTGCCAGGGACTAGAGAAGTGGGAATGGAAGTGACTGCTAATAGGTTTGAGATTCCTTCGTGGGGTGATGGAAATGTTGCAAAATTAGATAGTAGAGTGATGGTTGCTCAACTCTGTGAATATACTGAGAATCGCTGGAATGTACATTTTAAAAGGGTGGATTTTATGGTATACTGATTATATCTCAAAGTTGTCATAAAAGATATGCTTATTTATTTTAATGCCCTTTGGTTATGACAAAAAATGTATTAATACTTTTCATTAAACATTTTTTCTTCTCAATGTATAATTTATGGTTGAACATATTGGAAGTTTAGAATATTCTGACTTATACACTAGTCTAAGTCATCCCCCAGTTCTGGTCATCATATTGGACCAGAAATCAATGCTAGACCAACAATTACAACCTAATAACCAGCTTCTAGAAATAGACTATAAATAATAGTAATATTAAAATATTAAAATACTTAGGTCTTGATATTTTGTAAACTTAAAATTAGCTCTTAGGTTAACATTCTGAGCTAATCTCATCTGAGAATTTCATCAGGGGGTACATTTAAACTTAATAAATATTGATTTACGTTGACCATTTTGAAAGTTTTAAAAGGACATTTACCTTGAAGTTCATTTTCTTCCATTTCATCATCAGAATCACTGTCTTCACTGTTCTTCAAAGCAGCCATTTTTCTTTCATGTGTTTTTTTCTACAATGTAAAAGGATATTTTTCAGCTGTGTCCCAGATGTAATAGTAGCTCCCTTATGAAAGGATTTCTACATGCCATACCCACCTTGGACAGCAGCTCACTGCTCCACTGTCTGACCCCTTTGGTGATGTTGACGATGCACTCAACAGCTTTGTTCAATGTTTGCTGCACATCTTCCAGGGCAGGAGACATGATGATGTTGGGAATGGCCAGAGTGATGTTTGCCCGGAAAATGGGCAGATTTTTCTGCTTCATCTTGGACGCGCTGTTACTGTCTGCGTTAACCCAAAGCAGGGAGGATTTAATATTTTTAACTCAAAACCTTTAAAATGGAATTTATAAAAATTTTAACCAGAAAAATTAAAACACCAAGAATAAATATCTGGAACACTATAGGCACTCAACATATATTTGTAGAATGAATGAATAAAACTAAGAGAGGAGGGATTTAGCTCAAAATACAGAAAAAATCCTGTGAAACTCAAGCTATTTTCCAAAGATTGAAACTTATTGGTTCACACTCCATAAAGTACATGTCAGCATAAAGGAAATCCACTATGTGGGATCAACTTCTATAGGAACGGTTACCTAAAAGGTTGAAGATGATAATGTCCAAATAACAGGTTGGCAAGAAATTCAATGTAGAATAAGTAAGCAAAGAATGAAAAAGAAGAATTATCAGACCAAGACATGAACCAGAGCCAAAACAAACTGGTTATAGCAAATAACCAATTTGTAATTTTAAATAGCATATATACCTTCCTAACATCTTGTGTATAATCTAAACTCAAATCAGTTAAAAAGTGGAAAAGAAAATAAAGTGTAACCATCATTCATATATAAGGAGCTTTTAACATTGGATATATGTACATATGCAATAAAAATGTATATATACAGATATATGTATGCATATATGTGTGTATATAATATGTGTATAACCATGCATACACACATATATGTCATACATAGCTTTTTAAAGAGTTACAAATACATGGAATATACAAAGGTGGGAAAAACCTGTAATTTAATATGCAGCATGTCAGCCAACATTTGATAAGTTCTATTGATATTTCTTTGTCAAAGCAAAGGACTCTGTGTCATAGAAGAGCAGTCTCTTAAACAACCAATGGGGTAAAGAAGAAATCACAAAGAAATTAGAAAATAGAGGCAATGAAAACAAAAACACACCACAAAAATTTCTGGGATGCAGTGAAAACAGTGCTGAGCAGGAAATATATAAATAGAAAACAAAATCTAACTGCATATTAAAAAGAGTAACCCCTATGACCAAGTAGAATTTATCCTGGGAATGCAAGAGTGGTTTAACACATCAAAGTCAATCTATATAATATACCACATAAATATAAAGAAGGAGAAAACCTACCTGTTTATCTCAGTGGACACAGAAAAGGCATTTGACAGGGGGCTGGCTGTAGCCCAGTGGATAAGGGCGCTGGTTCACCACATGGGAGGCCCCAGGTTCGGTTCCCGGGG
>PVKH010032886.1:0-12098 GCA_004027955.1 Chaetophractus vellerosus | reverse complement strand
CCCAAGGAGCTTCTTCAGCCCTGATGATTCACGTCGATTATCATTTTCCTCCTGACTACAGAGGCTCTGAAACAAAGCTACACCCCAAGCTATATGCCAATATGCTGGTGTCAGAACAATTCCTGTCCTGAAAGAGAGGTAGACAACCTTCTTTATTCCCCTTTCACAGACGTCCTTGAGCCCCCGAGGCGGATGTGAGCAAGTTTTTTAGTCCTCATGCAAAACAACCATCTAAACATAACAGATGACATCAGCTTGGGCTTTTCAATTCCTGGATGGCAGCAGTGTGTTAATCCAGCCTTCATCCTGGATTTCATAAACTAAAACAAGGGAGCCTGGCAGGAGGACAGCGCTGCTGCTGGGTTGAGGAAATTGATGACGGGAAAGCATGCGGGCGACCCAGTGTATAAAACTCATAAACGTGTAGGCAGAGGCTCAGCTACCACTTTGGAAGCTGGACGGCTGCTTCCCACCAGCACAGACCACGATTCGGGAAGTTGAGCCTGAGCCTGCTGTGGACCATGAAGGGCCTCTTGCTTCTGACCACGCTCCTTGTACCTGTACACCTGGCGACAGCCTGGAGCACCAAGTATGCGGTGGACTGCCCTGAGCATTGTGACCGTAACGAGTGCAAAAGCAGCCTGCGCTGCAAGAGGACGGTGCTGGACGACTGCGGCTGCTGCCGCGTGTGCGCCGCAGGGCTGGGTGAGACTTGCTACCGCACAGTCTCAGGCATGGATGGCGTCAAGTGTGGCCCGGGGCTGAGGTGTCAGTTTTACAGTGAGGAGGATGATTTTGGTGACGAGTTTGGTATCTGCAAAGGTAAAGAGTGACCCCTTGCTTCTCCCCACCCGGGACAGGCTGAGGGCTTTTAGCCAGCATGGGAGGTGAGGAGGCTTCCCCCGGTTATGCAGAGGGAAAATGCAGGTGGGTTATTGATAAAGCCCAACGCAGGTGTGGTCATAGGTAGACAGAGCAGGATAAGCCTGCAAATGGCAACAGAAACCAGTATGCAGGAAGGCGCAGAAATACAGCATTTCACTCATCATGTTAAGGAGATTTAAGGAAAAAAATTGAAGTGCAAGATTGTGTTGCCTCGTTTTCTGGAAAACTTAAAAAACTTGACAGATACTCTGCTGTGGATGGGCTAGGTGCTGCCTCGCCTGTAAGGCAGTGATTATACAGTTTTCCATTAGATAACCTCTTGGAGCAGTCTTTAGCCCCCCCGGGTTTAGTGATTCTTTGATCATGGAAGCATTCATAGGGTGGATTGAATATTTCTGATGAACACTAATGTACTTTATGGAATAGGGTGGGCTCAAGTCACTTAACAAAATAGCTCACATTTTTGAAACAGGGTATGCTGACATATAAAACAAACCTATATCACTTTATAAAGGTTTTGGCCATCTAGAAAAAAATAGCAGATGGGATAAGAGAAGCAAAAATAACAGTAAAGAAAAAATAAAAACTGGAAGTCTGTACAGAATGAGGGTGGCAGTCTTATAAATTCATAGAGAAACTTCATTAGGTTGAAATAGCTAAATAATATATCTAAGCAGTTGCAGGATTTAATTTAAACTGAGTGACTGTAGCTGAAAATGTTTAATGTGTACGAAATGTTTAGACTCAAAAGAATGGTGATTTATAATTTTTTTATATATGGATAATTCATGATCTCAGAATTAAGAGCTTTTATTAATATGCAACACATAGTCTAAAGCCACATTCATCAAGTTATAATACAAAGAAACTAAAAAAATTGTGAAAAGGGTTAGAGAATTTCTAAATAATTCTTACTTTTATATATGTAATACAATTGTGCTCTTTTATGAGTGGTAATCACTAGTATTAAGTTAATATCATTAATTGTCCTTTTAAACATGTTAAAGGTTAGGAAATAAATATTTGAACTATTGGAGAGCTTTATATTTTGCTTATTTTATCTTTGCTTATAATCAATAAAAAGTAGAATGTTGATGAAACACTTTCTTTTGTGAACATATATATATATATATATATATAGTTTTGGACTGAATGGGATCCTCATTTTCTGTAAATTACAGGGTTTATCAGCCAAGAAAACAGAGCTTCACATAAGGAAATTAGAGAGGAAGTGGTTAACACAATAATACTTATGATGTAGCAAGTATATGCAGTGGATTGCTTTTTCTCTTGGCACGAAAATGTCCTTGTAAATGTGCAATCACATATGGATAAAGAAAGAAGCTGTAAGGCATCTGGAGACTAGCAATCTAGTGTTCTGCAGAATGATGGTGGTAGATGTTAATGAGACTTATTTTTAAAAGAGATTTAGGATTGTTCTGCTGGCATCCTTCAGACTAGATGAGCCTAGCTGTGGATATTTTTCACAAGTTTGGAAAAAATAAGCCTGTGTTAGCCTTAGCAACTCCAGATAGAGGTATTATATTTTATTATAGGTAAACTCCCTCCTTCGGCTTTTTTAGTGAACAACCACGTGAAAACTGTACTTTGGCTCCTTATGCAGATGTTTTCTAAATATTCAGATGTTTGGCACTGGGTTGTCCAGATAAAAATCAGCCACACAATACATGTTTATTGAACATTTACTATGTGCCTAGCACTGTTCAGTATATCAGGGGATACAATAGAAGTGTAACTGGTAATTTGGCTAAAGTTTTTGTTTTCAATCATGCGTATCCCTGTAGAAACAGTCAAATCCCAATCCTGTGTGCTTTTCAGCAAGAGGCTTTTGCAAGATCCCTTTTAAGGACTATTCTTCCCAGCTGAGAGAACAATGTTTAAAACCAGGCTCATATGCAATTTGAAGGATACTGAAGGGAATAATCCTCTCTTTTAAAAAATATATTTATAGTTACAATTAAAATATAATTTGATATTTATAATTGATATAAATATTCTACATCAATTCTGCTTGGCTCTTAAAGACTGATTAATTTATTGAGATATTGTTTATGTCACAAAATCATGCATTTTTAATGAATGAGTTTGTCCTCTTTTTTAAAAAAAATATTTATTTTATTTATTGCCACTCCCCACCGCCCGCTGCTTGTGCTCACTGTCAGCTCTCTGTGTCCATTCTCTGAGCATTTTTCTGTGTCTGCTTGTCTCCCTTTGTTGCATCATTTTGCTGCACTAGCTCTCTGCCAGTGCGGGCCGTCAGCTCTCTGTGGGTGTGGGCCAGCTTGCCTTCACCAGGAGGCCCTGGGAACCAAACCTGGGGCCTCCCATATGGTAGGCGGGAGCCCAATCACTTGAGCCACATCCGCTTCCCAAGTTTGTCCTCTTTATCTCAGTATATTATGTTTTAGTATAAGAACATTGAAGATCTAGAAACTTCCAGGTTTTGTTAAGTATATAAATAGTTAACCCTCAGCTTTCTTGTTTACTTAGCATTTTCATCTTGGCTTTGCAGAAGTTTTTACTAGCAAATCCTCTTAACTACTGGGAGTTAGGTAAGTTGTACTGCCATTTTGACAGATAAGGAACTTGACAGAGTTGGAGCAGATAGAGGATTGCTCATGTCATGTAGTAACTGGGATGACAAGTTCTCTTAGCCCTGGTTAGTTTGAAGAGTCCCATACATTTAAAAAACACTAAGTTGTCTCTGTATGCAGTGGATTCAAAGACAGCATGACATCTTTTAAACTCTTTCAGGAGCTATCATTGAGCTGTCCAGAGATAACCTATGAGAACCTATTGGTATCTAAGCAGAAAATAAACGATTAAGACTGGTGTCAAGAGACTGGAAATATGCAATTGTCTTCATCTAAACTTTATAGCAAGGCACTAAAAATGAGCTGTCCATGATGTGGTCTTAGTGTTTTGGGTGTCTTGAGAGTGCACCTTTTGTAGCTTAAAGTTCTAGCTTTCAAAGCTTAGACTTTTTGAGAATTTGAGTTTTATTTACAGTCAAGATTCATGAGATTGTTCAAATCCTAAGGCTGTGTACACAGGGGCTGTTGGATTTGGGGCTTCTGTACAGCAGGCAGTCCCGTCTTTTAACCCTTCCTTTGCCCACAGACTGTCCCTATGGCACCTTCGGGATGGAATGCAAAGAGAACTGCCGCTGCCAGTCAGGCATATGTGACAGAGTGACCGGCAAGTGTCTGAAATTTTCCTTCTTCCAATATTCAGTAGCCATGTCTTCCAACAGGAAATTTGTTTCTCACACAGGTAAGAGTTGATTCTGGCATAAACATTGGTATCATAGTCCCATTTTCAGTTTGAATTACTTAAAAAACATCAGTGAAATGCTGATTTGAATGATTTTGTTTCCTATATTTTATGTAGGGGAAAGGTGGGTGGTTGTTGAGTTTGGTTGCTATTTTGAAAGATCTCATTAATAATTTTGAGGATTATATAGTTTCTCATAAAGTTTACCCATTTTATATGGAGGGTAAATATGATTGATTACCAAAGAAACTGTAATAAAAAGACCAACTGAGATAAAGTTCTTTAAATTCTTCAGTGATCTGTTTTATATGTGCACTAGACAAAGCTACTTTGCACACAACTTCACTTAGGAAAAAATACTGAGAGGAATTTGTTGGATAAAGTTTAAGAGCCAAGAAAGAAAATATACAACATTTCTTTTTTTTAAAAGACCAAATGGAGGCACTTAAATGGATAATTTCAAGTATGCTTTTTCTGTGTTTTGGAGAGAGTAAGAGATACTATCTGTGATTGAAATTTGGGAAGTGAATGAAATTGTAGTAATACCCACGTGTTGCTTGTTAGTCCATATGTATTTCTTACATAGGTTGTTAGGACATGAGAAATACCCAGCCTATAAGATACGGCCATGCATGTATTTGGTTATCTTGTTGAAAAAATGGCAAGTAGAGTAACACTCCATTAAAGTGAAAGTAGCTCATTTGAAACTTCATGTAGCCACAGTAACTGCTAGGATCAACAAACTGTATGCTTTCCCCCCCTCAGATATAAATAGCTGATAATTCAAATCCATTTTATTCAATTTTTCCCGCTGGCCTTTTGCACTTTTAATGACTGAGATATGAAATAGTTGGAGTGTGCTTCTTTTCCCAGCTTCACCTCCTCCTTTCACATGGGTACAACTAAGCACATTAAAAAGAAGGGAGTATATTGTGCTTTGAAATGAACTTTACTTTTCAACATGGTTAAGACCTTAAAAATTAAAGCAAGAACCTCTTTTTATTTCTTAGGCAAGTATCTTTGTGAAGATTTGACCTGGAAATGGAGACATTATTAACATTTAAAATATTTATGACTGAAAGTAAAAAATATTTATGACTTGTCCCTATAGTCCTTGAAAAGCAAAATGGAAAAAAGAGTGGGTTTCATAGGACCTGGACATGTTTTGAACGGTTAGACTGCTTTTCACACTGCGTTGAGAGCTATTGTCTTAGTGTAGTAGCTACCTCAAACACTTGCAGCTTCTTTTTGTCTTACTTTGCTTTCTTAAAACCACAGGCTAAAAAGATCTTTGAGGCAACAACTCACACATCCCCCTTCAGCTACTTAAGGTCTCGCCTAAACCTTTCCCAGCAGAGAGAATTGAGTCCATAGTGAGTCTTTGTGGGTGTCTGGGGTGGAATCTAAGGTGAAGCCTGGAGGGCTCCTTTGGAATAGCCCTCAACAACAGAAACTCTTTTTGGTGTCTCTTCTATGTCCCTCCTGCTGCACATACGAGCAGGATTTGCTCTTGGCCTCTTCTCCAGAGGGCTGCTGAGAAGTCTCTTTCCCTTTACCCTTTCTCATTCGCTTGCAGATTTTTTCAGATTTCTTTACTACTCTATACATGCCTTGGAAACGTGTATTTCTGGTTAGAAGCTCCATTCTAGGTTACATAGAAGTATTTCTATAACAAATTTGGTTCCATGATACTTAGAAATTTGTGGGGGGAAAGCTGGTTTTCTTCCTTCACTGGCCAAGATTGTTTCCTTTCATCAGCTAAAGGAACAAGGAAAGGTGATTACTTGTGTAATCTTGGTCGACCTTGGCCAGATTCCAGATGGAGAGCAGACTATCTTAATGACCTGGCTGAGAGGCTTTCCAGGAGCCTCACTGCTCAGTTCTGCTGTTTTCTACAAGAGGCTTCCCCGGTGTGTGCACTGTAGTCTACAAGAGGGGGATGGAGCCTCAGTCCCCCCTGCCAGCCTCCCATCACCTCTGCACAAACTTGTTTGGGCCCAGCCTTTGAGGGCAGGTTAAAAGGCTCCAAGGGTCGCTTGAGGTCCCTTCCACGCTCTGATTCTGTGAAGTTTCATTTTAGAAAACTCGAAATACTACAAACTTTTCTCTTATGTAGCGCTAAGAGCTACTTTAAAAAAAATTCTCCCTTTTGGCTTCTGGAACCACACCAGTACACTAATCCCTCTTCTATACTATTTCGTGTGAAAACATTGCCTGCAGATCTATTCTCAGAGCATTTGCTCATTAGGCAAGTATTTACTGAGCACCTGAGCTCCAGGTACCGTTGTAAGAGCTGAGGCTACAGCAGTGAACAAAACAAAGCCCCTGCCTTCATGAAGCTGATATTCTAGTAGTGGAGAGAGATATTATAAAATAAGATAAGATAAATACATAGGTAAGATATGGTGATGAGTTATGAAGAGAGAGAATTTAAGGAGATGCTATTTTAGATGGGAGGTGCATACAGTTAGCATTGAATCTTTATGACTATTAAACTAAAGATTTAATGGTAAATCCTATTGTAAAATAAAAACAAGTTAAAACCATAGTTGATGTTTGAGTTGTAAATACTTGGACATGAATCATATTCCTTCTAATTTCAGACCATGACATGGCATCTGGAGATGGCAATGCTGTGAGAGAAGAAATTGTGAAAGAGAATGCTGCCCAGGCTCCTGTCATGAAATGGTTAAATCCACGCTGATACCGGGTGGGATTTCCAAATGAAGGCTTTATTTTAACGATTGTTCAATGTACAACCATCCTTTAGGAACTGTCTAGATTATAGCATATGGATGTAATTTTTGGAGACAAATTCAGGGAGGGTCCGGAAAAAAAAAAAAAAGTAGGCTACTGCAAATCTGTAAAATGCATATGCCAACATTTTTAGATGTTTGTTAAATATTCAAATGCTGAACATGTTGATGTGTTAAATGTGTATAGTAAATCTGAAGAACTGGAAATGCAATTTAGATCACATTAACATGGAGACAGGTCAGCCAAAGTGAAAGCTAGCCAAAGCTGAAAACCTCAGTGGACCTGTGGGCTCTTGGCCTCGGATGTACATTGCTGCTGAGATACAGGCTGGGGGAAGAGTCTGGAGCAAGGGAGGGAGGGGCAGGGTGAGGGAGAATAATATTCAGCTCTTCCTTGTGGTGGCTTCAATAGAATTTAACTATGCTCTTTTACTTTGTGAAAAGTCAGAACAAAACAACCAGAAACCCCCTAAAGGAAGTGGGATGTTTGAAGCTTGTGGGAGTCTGAGTAACAGCCTTGACACAGGCAGGTCTCAAAAGGCTCTCATGTAGTCCCCCAGGTTGCATGTATCTGAGGGGTGGGGCTCGGCCAGAGGATGAACATACACTTCCATAAATAGCTTTAAGGAATGACACCTCAGAAATCGAGCTAGGAAATATTTTGCTTGCTTGGGGGAGAAGTGAGGGTAATTATTTATATATTTTTGTAAAAAAAATATATGTTACTATGAGGTCATCCTCCATACCCATATTTTTCACACTTTTAAGATGAACATAATATTGCTTGTTTAAAATGGTTAGGATAAAGGTGTAGCTCTATAACGTTTTCAATTGAGACACGAAAAAGTTATTAATAATTAAAATAATATCAACAGTAATAAGCATGAGAGAAATCTAGAATAATTCAGTCATTATGGACTTACAAAATGTCAAAAAATGAGCAAAAGGGAACTTATTTAGAAGTAGGTGCAGTGACTTAGGTGAGTTTAAATTTAAAGTGGAAAATAACTTCTTAGAAGGTTTATAACCAGTGAATTAACTTTCAACAGGAAGCATGTCAACTTTAAGACATAATTCATTTTCCTACTTTTTTCTTTCAAATTTGATCTACAAGTTGGATTAGGAGTACAATTGGGAAGATCTTAGAATAAACAGGACTGTTGTACTAGATGTTTTTAGGGACTATTTACAGAAATCTTTTATTGGGAGTGAAGAACTAATTTAATAATTATTTTACCATCTACCTATGTTTTATTCTTAAAGTTTGCCAGCAGTGTTATGGATGTGAGTATGGGAGGGTCTTTGAATGTAAGCTGAATAAGCTGTTAGGTTTTGTTTTAAAAGGATACGTTTATTATTGTTCAATTAAAAAAAAGACACAGCCCTTCTGAGTCTATTCATGATTTCAACTTATTCTAAAGATTCATTCAATGAATGAGAACTCTTTAAGCATATTAAAGGACAGGTTCTTCCACTGAATTTTCTGCTACAGATAAGCTGCTTCTGTCAAAATGGAAGACTGAAGTATTTATTTTTTTGCTTCACATTATTGATCTAATTGTTCCTTACTGCATTCTAGAAAGTAGGTCCCTGTATGTTAGCCTGTTCCACAGAGGCAAAAAAAGATGACTGCTTCTTTGAGTGTGATAAGTTAGCTGTAGAGCTAAGGTTTGAAATGAGAGTTTCTAGGTCACTAGTTGGATGGCGCTGTCACACTGCAGCAAGATGCTAAACTTAGAGCCTATTTTATTCTTTATCATTTACTATGATTTCTCTGTCTGGATTTTAACTTCTTTGAAAGTAGGAACTTTGCTATTACACAGCCACTAAGTGCTGAATGCTGCTCCAGTTTCTGCGAGGAGACCCAAAATAGTTAAATCTCAATGAATTCGCTGATTGAAAAGTGCAGATCTAAAAATGCCAACCCATTTTCAATTTCATCACTTTAGGTATCTCATTCATGTTGCCACTCATAAATAATCCTCGTATTTTCATATATTTCCTAATAGTTTTGAATGCAATTGCACTTTAGAAAACAAAGGCAAAGACCAACCAATTCTTTCAGTGGTTATAGAAAAATAGAGTAACGTAGAGTTTTGAAACTTGAGAGTATCATATCCAAGAACAGGTTATGTTTACTCAGTCATATGGGCAATTATGGAAACATTTTAAGTGAATTGATTAAAATGCTGGAAAAAATTACAACTGCATAAAGAACAACATCCAGTTTGCCTGAACTAATCTTTTTTTTAAAGATAGAAATTGGGTGTGAATGAGATAAAAGTTTCATTAATGCAAGTTATTAATATTCTTATTAAATAGAAATAGACTGCACTAAAAGTTTTTACTTATACCAGAGTGTAATAAGGTTTAAGGTTTCAGGAAGGTTACTTAACGGTCTACAGCCTTTGTTTGAAGGTTGGACTGCAGTCCAAATGCCCCTTTGGGGTAGTATGGAGTGGTGGGACAAGAGCTAAATGAGTGCAGGGACCTGCCTCTGCTCCTGGCAGTAACCAAGTGTGTGACTGTAGACAACAAAATCAAACAAAGGTGTGACCATCCACCTCTCAGTTGCAGGCATGTTTTCTAGCTTCCCAGATGCTACCAGAGGCTACATCTCTATATGCTCTTAATCCTAAGAGGTATTACCTATCTTTCTTGAATTGCTTCATAGTCTTTTTTTTAAAAGATACTTAGATTACATAAATGTTACACAAAAAATATAGGGATTCCCATATGCCCCACTCCCCACACCTCCCACAGCCTCCCACATAAATATCCTTCATTAATGGGGCATATTCATTGCAGTTGATAAACACATCCTGGGCCTTTGCCATTAAGCATAGACCATAAATCACATTGTAGTCCACACTCTCTCCCACACAGTTCTTCATGTTATGTGATGATATAAAATGGCCTATATCTGTCATTGCAATGTCATTCAGGATGATTCCCAAATCCTGAAAAAGCCCCCGTATTACAACTGTTTTTCCCTCTCCCTGCCCCCAGAGCCTCCAGTGGCCACTGGCTCCACATCAATGTTGTAATTTCTTCCATTGCTAGAATCACAATATGTCTATAGTAGAATACAAGTAAGTCCACTCTGGTCCACAGTTCTTTCCCCAATCCTGAGGGTTCTGGGATAGTGATGTCTACTCCACCTCTAATTGAGAGGGGACTTAGATCCTGTGGGGAAGATAGATGGGACTATCTTGCGTGCAGTTGCAGGCTTTCTCTGTTCCTTGGGATGGTTGTTGTCCATCATCATCTCCTTGTCTTTTGTGTCTATTCTTCATAGCATTGGTCTCCAAAATTTCATTATTTTGCACACCACCAATTATACACCACTGTATTGCAATTTTTTGAGCATTCAATTTTAAACTACATACATACTATACTATCAGTATATTATCTTTGTTATAAAGCATACACTCAAACTAGAAATTTTTGAAAGGATTAAATAAGAAATAAATATAAATAGAAATTTGGAGATTTTCTCCCTGTACCCCAATGAACCATCCTGAAAAAACACTGAAAAAGCAAAAGAAAATGCTAAAACCAGGGGTCTCCAGTGAAGCCCAGCCTCATTTAATATTGAAGAGAAGCCAAGCTACATATTTGACATAATAAATATTGATTGACTGTATGGATGGATGGATTAGTGGATGAGTGGATAGGTAGATAGAAGGATGAATAGGAAAGTGGATGGATGGAGGATTGATGAATGAATGAGTAGAGGGATGGTTGGGTGGATGGATGGATGAATGAATGAAAGAATAAATGAAGTGGGTAAACAAGTCTGCTGTCTCCACTAGAGCAGCAGCTGCTAAAGAAGCAGACAACCTCTCCTTCCCTTTCATCCACCAGCTCCCCGGTCTCCCTGGTGACTACCTAGCCTACCTTTTGGAACATGAGGTGACTGAAGAAACTGGAGATCCAGGCTGGGATCAATGAACCTAACACACTAATAAGGTTGTCCAAGGCAACAAAGGGGAGGGGTCAGTTCCCCCTCAGGCACTGAGGATATTACTATGATGATAACAATTAAAGTTAAAGTAATTTCTGCAGTAGCCAGATTGGGTTGTCATTTTCTGTGAGACAATTTGCGAAGACTGCCATATCCATTCTGCATTTTATTCCTTTCTTTTACTCTGAGCTTTTTAGGAGTAAAGGATGCATAGGTATATTCAACTTCACACAGAGCTTTAGAGGGAGAATTGATTGTTTTTGATTGCTAATCAGTTACTCTAGTCATTAAGCAAAGGCCGTGGTTTTAAAAGTGTGCGTGGTATGGAGCAGTGGTTCTCAAACTTAAGCATGTTCACCTGGAAGACCTTGTTAAACCACAGATGGCTGATTCAGTAGGTCTGAGGTGGTGCTCAAGAGTGTGCAGTTCTAACAAGTCCCCAGGTGATGCCAATGCTGCTGGTCCTGGGACCACACCTTGAGAACCACGGACATAGGGAAATCCAGACAGGATAAACTAAGGGATGATGAAAGCTAATGATTGTTAGTTTTATGAAAGAAGGCATTGCTATATCTCTTACCCAGTTGGTACATTTAATTTTTAGTTTGAAGACACCAAAACTATTGAAGCAGCTGAGAGGGTTGAGAAAAATGTCAGAGAAACTTTCAGCTAAAGTATGGAGACTTTCCAGGAACAAGTAGAAGACCATAAACGGAAGATGGAAGAGGAAAAACCAGAGACTTTGGAAGTAATAGCAGAGCCTGTGGTCTCGTAGAAAGAAAGACATTTAAGAAGAGTGACCAAAGGTGCCATGTGTCCTAGAGAGATCAGGTGAAACAGAAGCGTCCTTGGGAAGCCCCTGGGACTGCAGGAGAGCAGTGTCTGTGGAAAGGTTGGGGTGGAAGGCTGACTGAGAGATGATGAAAACTGCATGGGAAGGAGCGATTTCCAGAAGGTTGTCTGGGAAGGATAGACATGGGAGGCCCTGGGTTCGGTTCCTGGGGACCTCTCCAAGTGGGCAGACTGCCTGAGAAGGCAAAGCCACCATGGGCAGGGCAAAATCTGCCACGGGCAGGGCGAGCCACCTGTGAATGGAGCAAAGCCGCCTGCGAACGGAGCAAAAAAGCCGCCTGGGAATGGAAGCAGACCCGCCCACAAGTGGGGCAAGCCGCCTGCGCAGTGAGCTAACTCGGCAT
>PVKH010032885.1:0-12098 GCA_004027955.1 Chaetophractus vellerosus | reverse complement strand
TAGACAGGCAGCAGAGGAAGCAGATTGAGAGAAGCAGAGAATTGGAGAAGGAGATTTGAGAAGCAGTTCTGATGCTGGAGTGAGCCATTCGCCCGATAGTCTACAGCTGCCTTGTGGAGAGACGCAATGCATAGAAAGCCTCATGGTTTACAGCTGAACTTGTGAAGGAAACAAGCTAAGCCCGGAGAGAAACGCAGCCCCGGGAACAAAGGAATCCAGAAGCCTGAACCCTGGAGACATCGGCAGCCATCTTGCTCCAGGACATGGACTTTGGTATGGGAAGAAATTTATGCTTTGTGGCCCGGTAACTGTAAGGTTCTACCCCAAATAAATACCCTTTATAAAGACCGACCAATCTTTGGTATATTTCAAAAGGCACGCCTTTGGCTGACCAAAACAACATCCAAACATGAAAAGACAGGATAATAAAAAAAGAAAGGAATGGAAAAAAATGGAACAAGGTCTCAAGGAATTGAATGACAATGCAAAATGAACAAATATATATGTTGTTGGTGTCCCAGAAGGAGAAGAGAATGGAAAGGGGACAGAAAGAATATTTGAGGAAATAATGACCAAAAACTTCCCAAACTTTATGAAAGACATAAATATCAATATCCAAAAAAGACAATGCACCCCAAATAGAATAAATCCGAATAGACCTACCCTGAGACACCTACTGTTCAGAATGACAAATGTCAGAGATAAAGAGAGGATTCTGAAATCAGCAAGAGAAAAGCAAAGCATCACATACAAGAGAACTTCAATAAGATTAAGTGCTGACCTCTCATTGGAAGCCATGGAGTTAAGAAGAAAGTGATATGATGTAGTTAAGGTACTGAAAGAGAAAAACTGCCAGCCAAGAGTTCTGTATCTGGCAAACTGTCCTTCAAAAATGAGGGTGAGTTCAAAGTTTTCACAGACAAACAAAAACTGATGGAATATGTTACAAAAGATCAGAATTACAAGAGATATTAAAGGGAGTGCTACAGCTGGAAAGGAAAAAACAAGGGTGAGAGACTTGGAGAAGAGGAGTAGGAATGAAGATTATTAACAAGGGTAAATTAAAGGATAAAAGGACAGACAATAGTACAATATGACATCAGAAAGCCAAAGTAAGTAATGTCTTTAGAGTAATAACATTGAATGTTAATGGTTTGAACTCCCCAGTCAAAAGACATAGACTGATATAATGGATTTTTTTAAATGAGCTATCTATATGCTGTCTACAAGAGACACACCTCAGATGTAAGGACACAATCCAGCTTGAAAGTGAAAGGCTGAAAAAAGATACTCCATGCAAATAGTAACCAAAAAGAGATGGAGTAGTGATAATAATATTGAACAAGAGATTTTAAATGTAAAACTGTTATAAGGGATGAAGAAGTTCATTATATATTTTAAAAAGGGATAATTCATCAAGAAGAAATAACTATAATAAATATTCATGCACCTAACCTGCATGTCCCAAGATACATGAGGCACACACTGGCAAAACTGAAGGGAGAAATAGATGTCTCTATAATAATAGTTGGAGACTTCAACACACCACTCTCAGTATTGGATAGAACACAGGACAGAGGAGAAATAAAGAAACAGAGAGCTTGAATAATATGATAAATGAACTGGAACTAACAGACATTTATGGAGCATTATACCCCAAAATAACAGGGTTCTTTTCCAGTGCTCATGGATCCTTCTCCAGGATAGACCATATGTTGAGCCACAAGACAGATCTTAATAAATTTTAAAAGATTAATATTATACACTTTCTCTGATCATAGCATAATGAAGCTGAAAATCAATAATGGTCAGAAAAAAGGAAAATTCATAAATATATGGAGATTAAACAATACACTCTTAATAATCAGTGAGTCAAAGAAGAAATTGCAAGAGAATTCAGTTAATATTTTGTGAAAAAATAAAAATGAGAACTCAACATATCAAAATCTATGAGACACTCCAAAGCTAGTGCTGAGAGGAAAATTTATAGCCCTCAATGCTCACATTAAAAAAGAAGAAAGAGCTAAAATTGAAGAGCTAAATGCACACCTGGAATAACTAGAAAAAGAACAGCAAACTAATTCCAAACCAAGGCAAGGGAAAGAAATAGTAAAGATCAGAGCAGAAATAAATAAAATTGAGAACCAAACAAAAAATAGAGAGAATCAACAAAAACAAAAGTTGGTTCTTTGAGAAGGTCAACAAAATCAACAAACCTTTACATAGACTAACAAATAAAAAAAGAAGGCACAAATAAATAAAATCAGAAATGAGAGGGGGGACATTACCGCTGATCCTGCAGAAATAAGAGAGATCATAAGAGAATACTATGCCAGAAAACTAGACAATGTAGATAATAGACAAATTCCTAGAAGCACGTGACCCACCTACACTGAAATAGAAGGCCTCAACAAACCAATCACAAGTGAAGAGACTGAAACAGTCATCAAAACCTCCCAAAGATGAAAAGCCCAGGACCGGATGGCTTCACAAGTGAATTTCTACCAATCATTCAAAGACAATCTAATACCAATCTTGATCAAGCTCTTCCAAAAAGTTGAACAGGACAGAATGCCAATAATTCATTCTATGAAGGCAACATCACCCTAATACCAAAGTTAGATAAGGATTCCACAATAAAAGAAAATTACAGACCAATATCTCTAACAAATATAGATGCAAAAATCCTCAACAAAAAACTTGTAAGCTGAATTCAAAAGCACATTAAAAGAATCATATACCATAATCATGTGGATTTCATCCCAGATATGCAAGGATGGTTCAACACAAGAAAATCAATTAGTGTAATAAACCATATTACTAAATTGAAGAATAAAAATCACATGATCTTCTTGACTGATGCAGAAAAGGTGTTTAACAAAATATAGCATCCTTTTTGGATTAAAAAACCCTCCAAATTTAGGAATAGAAGGAAGCTTTCTCAATATGGTAAAGTGCATATATGAAAAACTACAGCTAGCATTGTACTCAATGGTAAAAGAATAAAAACTTTCCGTCTGAGATTAGGAACAAGACAAAGATGCCCACCATCACCACTGTTATTCAATATTGTGTGAAAGTTCTAATTAGAGCAATTAGGTTAGACAAAGAAATAAAAGACACCCAAATAGGAAAGCAAGAAGTAAAGCTTTCACTGTTCACTGACGATATGATCCCATAGGTAGACAATTCTGAAAAATCCACAACAAAGCTACTAGAACTAAAAGACAAGCTTAGCAAAGTGGTGGGATACAAGATTAATATGCAAAAATTAATAGCATTTCTATACACTATTGATGTGCAATCTGAGGAGGAAATCAGAAAAAAAATCTATTTAGAATAGTGACTAAAACAAAACAAATATTTAGGAATAAATTTAATCAAGTGTATAAAGTTTCTTAAACCTTACACCCAAAGCATAAGCAACAAAAGAAAATTATAGAGGGGCTGGCTGTAGCCCAGTGGATAGGGTGCCGGTACACCACATGGGAGGCCCTGGGTTCGGTTCCCGGGGACCTCTCCAAGCGGGCAGACTGCCTGAGAAGGCAAAGCCGCCGTGGGCTGACTCAGCGCATCACTGCAGCGGGGGAAGACAGAGCAGACATAGAAGAACACAAAAAATGACACACAGCAAGAGCAAGCAGAAAGGGGAGGGATATGTAACAAAAAAATAAATAAGTAAATTTATTTTTTAAAAAAGAAAATATAGATAAATGAGACCTCCTCAAAATTAAATACTTTTGCAACTCAAAGGACTTTGTCAAAAGGGTGAAAAGGCATCCATCTCAATGGGAGGAAATATTTGGAAATCACATATCTGATAAGGGTTTAATATTCATGATCTATAAAGAGAGCATACAACTCAACAATAAAAAGACAAACTACCAGATTGAAAAATGGTCAAGAGACCTGAAAAGACAATTGTCCAAATAAGAAATACAAACGGCAACGAAACACATGGAAAAATGTACATCACTAGCAATTAGGGAAATGCAAACCAGAACTTCAATGCGATATCATTTCACACCTATTAGAACAGCCACTATTAAAATGCTGGAAAACTACAATTGTTGTAGAGGATGTGGAGAGATGGGAATGCTTATTCATTGTTGGTGGGAATGGTACAGACTCTGTGGAGGACTGTTTGGCAGTTCCCACTGAAGTTGAATATAGACTTGCCATGTGACCTAGTAATACCACTACTAGGTATATAGCCATAAGAACTAAGAGTAGTGACACAAATAGACATATGCACACTGATGTTGATAGTGATATTATTCACAATTGTCCAAAGATGGACACAATCCAGGTATCCATCAACTGATGAATGGATAAACAAATTTTATTGTACATCCACAATGTAATATTATGCAACTGTAAGAATAAATGAAGTCGTGAAGTTTATGACAACATGAATGAACCTGGAGGACATTATGTTGAGGGAAGCAAGGCAGACACAATAGGACAAATATTGTATGATGCACAATTACAAACTAAATACATTGTGTAAACTCATGGAGTTAATAATTAGGATGTAAGTCACCAGAAAATAGAATAAGGGTAGAAAATCGAAAACTGATGGTTAATCTGTGCAGAATTGGTTAAAAGGTTGTTTGTAATCTTTGAAAATTAATGAAAATGGTGAAAGCACATCATAGTTTTTGTAACTAGCAGAGCTATTATATGGGTATGACAGTGGTTAAAAGGAAAAGTTTAAGGACATGTATATTACTAGAAGGAAAGCTAAAAAATGTAACAGGACTGTAGAACATAGTGAAACCTCTTGTGGCATAAGGATATGGGTAATATTGCAAATATAAATCTGGTTTTACAAAATATAAATGCAAAGAAACTAGAGAGATGGAAACAGAATAGTGCTATGCACAATAGGGGAGGCATAGAGAGATTGAGAGGTGATGTTTTTTTTTTGGTTTTTGTTTGTCTGGTTTTTGTTTTTTAAATTGTTATTGGAATAATGAAAATGCTCTAATAATGATTGAAGTGTTGAATGCACAACTGTGTGATTATACCAAATACTATTGATTGTACACTTTGAGTGGATTTATGCTTTATTAATATGTATCAATAAAATTGATTTGTTTAACAAATGTGAACATGTACCGATTTTTCAAAAACAGAGCAAGAAGAAAACTAAGACGCTAACTGCCATTGTTTGAGCCCTACTATATGTCAGTTTTAGTGTAGGACCGTTAGTGTAGGCCTTCACTTACCTGGCAGGAAAATTTTGCAGATGAGGAAACAACATTTACAAAGATTTTAAAATTGTCAAACCCCGGGAGAATTTCAATCCCAAGGCTATAGAGAGAGAGCACATGCCAGAGCCCTTCCTTGCCAAATGATGTTGGAACAAATTCCTTTTTTGCTCTAAGACTTATTTTTCTTATTTGTAAAATAGGGATAATGACAAAAACAAACTCGTAAAGATGTGACACTTAATAAATGTTCAATAATATAAATAGTATTAACAGTTCATAATAATAAGAAAAATTGCCTTTTTAGGTAGTGCTGTCATGCACTACCGAGCCATTGATAACATGGCACTTTTGCCATTTGCTTACATATGGATTTGCTTCAAAGGAAACATCAGAGAGAAGGGAGCTCCCTCCCAGCCTAAGCCTCCATCATATTGGAGCCCAATGAAGAGCCAAATAAGTATTAAAGTGTCATGTGCTAAAGCTCTTACTGTTTAGCAGACACATCAACATCTGATGCTTTTAGAAACTATAGGTGGTTGCAGCTGTTTAGCAAGAAAACTAATCCATGTGGGTTCATGGTAAAACCTGAAGAGAAGCTAAAGCAGGAATCTGGTCTTAGTAGAGACAGAGATATCTCCCATGGGGTCAAAGAGGCTTTCTTGGCAATCTTATTCTTCAGAGACTGTCACTTCACATGGCCAGCATGCCACACTGAGAGCAAAGCTTTGCCAAGAGAAGCTCCCCTAAGTACAGGCCATCCCTCATGCACAACTGCAGGCTTTGGGGGAAAAAGCACAATCTCATAGATCTCAAAAGTTTGAGATTTTTAAAATTTTAAGCAATGATTAGAGCTAATGGATTTCTGCTTGTGATTTCCTTTTATCCTTTCTCTGCATGGGCTAAGGGATGCCAGTCATGCTCTGGTCTTTCTACAAAGAGAAAATAAGTGATAGAAAACAACTTCAATGCAACTGGGATAGGGTAAAATAACTAAACTCAGGTAATTTAAAATGCACTGGAAAGTGTCTCCAAGGGTCTTTGAAGGCACAGTCTTGGAGATTGCCAGTAATGTAATAAGTCAAGAAAGCATCAGGTTGCTGTGGATTTTTAGAGGGACAAATAACAGTAAAATTATGTTTTGTTTTTTTTTTTAATTATTGAAGTAAAATTTGAGGTTTGAGCAGAAGAGAAGAAAGGAACACAGGGAACCAGGAAGGAGTAACCAGTGAGAGAGGGGAGAAAAGCAAGACAAATGAATAAGGAAGACAAAGTAGCTAATTGTGTTCCCAGTAGTTAAAATAAGGTGAGGAATGGAGATTGACCACTGAATGAATATACTATACTGGGGATTTATTTGTGATCTTCACTAAAATAGATTCTGTTGAATGGTTAGAATGTAGGAGTACTGATTTTCCTTAGAAATACAATATAGAGAAGTTTAAAATGTTTTGTAAACTTTTGAACATAGACACATGATAGTCTATCAGTTGGATTGACATTTGGGTGAAATTCACCTGGTTGTGAATGAGAGATAAAAATAAGGGAAGAAAACAATTATTAATTCAAATGTCTTTGAAGTTTATTTTATAAAGGGGGGGAGGGTTTCATTTTTGGAGTTTAATTTCTTTCCAGCAAATTTATTTTGGGAGAGAAAGAATTTCAGTGAACATCAATCAACTAACTAGTAAAATTTACAAAAATTTTAAAATTGAAATTTTAAATCAAACTTTCATTCAGTCCATGCCTAAAAGTGCCAAATACACGAAAGTATTTCTATTTGACAAATAAAATGCAGATATAGGCTATTTACCTCCATTTGCTAGTAAATGTAGAATGAGGATTGATCCCAGATAAGCTGACTCCAAGGTTCATGCTACAAAGCACTACACTATAGTCTGATTTAACAGAAGGTCAAATTTGAATATTTGGAGCACAAAGGTGCAAAAGATGTGAAATTCCAAGTGAGATGCTAGACCAAGGTGCAGATTTTCATCTGAGAACTGTTTTCACGACTCTAAGATATGCTTTACAATGAGAAGCACATGAAAGGGTCCAATGAGTTCCAATAGAGAGTTTTTGGAGATGGCTTTCTTTAGAGGGAGGCCATTGTTTAGTGCCATCTACCAAAGGTATGTGGTAGTTAGTTCTGCCTCTAAACCCCAAATATAGCTAGTGGGATTTCAGTGCAAACACTTGGAAAGATAGATATATATATTCCCTATATCCAAGGGGCATGGCCTGCACACACAGAAAGCAAAGCAAACTGCAGTGGCAGGGTTGAGGCTACATCGCGCAAGAGATCTCTCTCCCCTCTGACAGCCAGAGTCTTCCTAAAAGACTACCCAGACAAAGCAAAGGGAAGCCCAGCTTTTAGAAAGTGCCCTAAAGGCAGAAGCTGAGGAAGGTTCTGAAATTGCCCAGATGACCAGATAACACAATCCATACGTGTAAGGGAATTAGTGTCCCACATGGAAAATTTTGTCCAATGAAAGATGAATGTGAAAGAAGCCAGCAAATAAATTCCCTTCCTGTGGAGCAGTTGCTAGAATGGTGCATCGTGGGAACACAAAGAAATTTTCAGGAAATATTCCCTTTATAACTTGCACAATATAAAGAGTCCATAAAGCCCAAGAGAGCAGGGAAAGGAAGTAACATCATGGCCAGTCTTCTGGGGTGGCTAAAGCTGTCAGTTTGTAGATGGCAGGTCCCAATGCATATCAGAGAAGAGTGACAAATCCACCTCCAGGAGAGTGGGAACCACCACTGGGAATTCTTGTTCTGATAAACATCTGGGGCTGCTGGTTCCTGGTTTCTAAGTTCACGGCCTGGCCAGGTCTTTTCATCAGACTTAGCATCTCCTCCAGGTTGTGGAATGTCACAGGATAGAATGGCTGCTTAGTGTGTATTTGTGACTTCCCCAGAGAAGGAGATAGGGGTAGGTGAGGTCTGGGCTGTGGCCACTTAACAGGTGTCTGTGACATCCCTAAAATTTTCCCACGGGGCAGCTCGCTGTTCCAAATACCAGTTCCACGGAGTCTGTTACCAGTTCCACGGAGTCTGTTGGGGAAGGTATCCTGCATGCCAGATAGATAGATAGCTGCTAGGCTTTCATGCAAAGCTTGACCTGGTTGGTAATGCACTCAGCTCCTTTCTTTGCTTTCCTTCTTTCCCTGCATCAATTCCCTTTTGTTCCCTCACTCTTGTGGTCCAGGAAAGCTAGAAGCTTCACCTCAGCCTGTGTTTTCTAGGGAATGCAGGCTAGATAAGCATAGCTCTGAAACTTTCCAAGATTGGGAACCCCTAAGGAAGGTTAAATGGGGCTTTTGGTACAAAATGGAAAACACTCTAGGCACTTGAATAAATAAATACATGACCCTGATTTTTCAATAATGCTAATGATACATTAAAAGCGATTTAAATAAATAATTATACATTAAAGATTACATTTTTAAGTCTAAGGTATAAATTTATTTATTCTTAACAATTTTTCTATTTTTAAAATAGATTTGTAAAATGAATTATTTCCCCCCCTATGAGCTAGAGGAAAGAGCATAATAATAAATTTCCTGGCAAAATGAAAGTGTTTTGTTTCGAAATATTCCTTTGTACTTTTCTTTTCCATGTGACCTGTTGTAGAAGGGGAAAAAATGGGAGAGGAAGAGGAAGGACAATGCTTTTCCCTCTTTCCCCTCCCTTTCTGTGATATTAGTCTTCACTAGTCATTAACTGGCCTCACTGTCCCCTAATACCATGCTGTCTTCCTGGTTTCCTGTATCTCCCATCCTAAATAATTTATCTTCTACTTTCCTAACAGGGCTTATTCTTGAGGTCTTTTCCCCCTGGAAGCTTACATCCAACTCTCAAATATGGCCTAAATGTCCCTTCTTTTTCAGCTGTTCTGTGATCACCCTGTACTTCAGCATCATAATGCTACACACATGGCACTGTGCTCCACTTGTTCACTTAACTGTCCATTCCCACCACTAACATTAAGGTCCATGAGGGCTTGGTTCATATCTGTGTAGCTCACTCCTCACTAGTGTATTTTTGGCACCTAAACTGAAATAGTTCCTAGAACATAGTAGGTACTTAATAAAGACTTGTGGAAAGGAGGAACAAACAAGAAAACATAGAGGAAAGAAGGGAAAGAAAGAAGATAAAGAATGGACAGTATTTCACCCCTGGGTGGTAACCTCCATTTATAGGAACCCATGGCTAGTACAGGGAAAAAGCTCGCCAGGGGAATGGAGCAGAGAGATGGAGCCTACCATTCTTTGGATATTGTAAAGAATCACTTTGCATCTCTTTCTGTTCCTCCTTGGAACTGTGACATGGATATTAAGTTTCTATGTAACACAATAATAGTGGGTGGCAGTGTAGAGCTGTGGTTAAGAGCATGGTCTCTGAAACCAGGCAACCTGAGTTCAAATCCCAGTTCTACAACTTACAAACTCTAAGTGCATGAATAAGGTACTAAGCTTCACCTTGGTTTACCTTCCATATCTGTAAAAGAGGGCCAAGAGTACTATCTTCTTCACAGGATTCTACTCAGTCCAGAATTTCTGCTGCCTCCATAGTGAGCATTATTCAATGACTGTTAGCTGTTTTTATGGAATGGCAATCATGCAGCTTTCTCTGTCCAGGAAATTATGGAATCTTCTCCCTCCAGACATCAGTATTTCAGTTTCTCTTCAATTCCAGAAGTGTATGACTTTCAGTGGTCATTGGTTGAATGTATTTAATATAAGGACAAACTTGATACATTCCTCTGTGATGTCAGGAATGACATATGGGATTGACCTCCGATGTGTCTATGCCTAACCCCTAGCACAGGGCCTACCGGGAATAGGTGCTGAATCAATATCTGTTGAGTGTACTAATGAATTTCACTCCCCTTGTTGATTTTGCATCCTTCCACCTGACCTTGGTTTCCCTAAAGTAACTCTTTCTGGTATAGCACTCTGGCCCTTCCTGGTCTTTTTGCTCACTCCTCCTTCTCAGGGGAGAGGAAATTATTTATCTGATTGGTTAATTTAGCTGAAGGAACTAGTCATATATGGCTCACCCTAGTGGGGCCCTACTTGTTAGGTCTGCCTGCTTACAATCATTTAGATTGCTTTGATGTGCAGTAAAGGATAAACCTCTAGAGGAAAAGCCTGTGCTGTCTCACACTGCTTGTGACCAGGTAGGTACAACAGGCATGGAATATTTGGAAGTTCATTTGCCTGAAGTTCTAAAGCTATATCCTCCACACTGAGTTATCAGTAATAGAGACGACATTTTAATCCCCACTTTCCCATCCATATGTGTCTCTCTTAACAGGTCTCAAATTCAACAGGGAGAGAAAGACATGTAATGGACCTTCTCAAACCCCAACAGCATAGTCCAATTCTTTTCCTGCTCTTACCTGTTAAATACTGCCTATGGTTCTCACTCTATATAGAATTTACTTAACATTGTACCCCAATGTTTCTTGGAGTATAATGTACATATGTCATTTTCTTTGCAAAATATTTTGTAAGCTCTAAAGTTAGTGGCCCTAATTTAGATTTACATGAATCCTTTCCAATGTCTAATGCAGTATATTGTACAACTCCTAGACTAAGTCAAACTCTTCTTATCCTCACAAAACCAAATTACTTCATTTTAATGAAATAACCTTTACTGTTTTGTCAATCACTTAAGAAGACACAGAAGAATTGAGATAAAAAATAAAAAATAGAAAGGTGAAGGCAACAGGCAATAAATGTCCTAAACCATTAAACATTCTCTACAGGTGAAATCT
This sequence comes from Chaetophractus vellerosus, assembly GCA_004027955.1. Classification (NCBI taxonomy): domain Eukaryota; kingdom Metazoa; phylum Chordata; class Mammalia; order Cingulata; family Chlamyphoridae; genus Chaetophractus; species Chaetophractus vellerosus. Next base: position 1,097 of record PVKH010032885.1, on the reverse strand, counting down.
TTAACTAGAAAATTGGAAGCAAATATTGGAAACTAAATCCTGTGAGGCATGATAGCTTAATTAAAAGATAGACCTTGTTAAAATAACTACAATTCAACATGGTTCCGGTCACTAAATTTTATCTTTGCAATTACAGTTAGATTCCATTAGATGATAGAGGAGGAGCCAGACTTGGAGGATACAGAAAAGAAACCAAGCTTACATTCTACCTACGGCCAGTAATTGCTATTTGGCATTAGATGTTCTTGGAAAAGGAAGTATTGAGAAATGAACTGTTTCCTATTAAAAGGGAGTGCAATTCTGAAGGATGGATCAAAAGTAATCAAATTTTCCATGGTGTGTGTGTGTGTGTGTGTGAGTTGCCAGATAGAGATGAGTTGACAGAGAAGCTTCTAATTATTCCTCTTTTAGAATGACTACCTGGATACAAGACAGTGAAACAGAGAGAGAGAGGTGTTAAAGCTATAACCAAGTGTAGATTTGATTTTAGTAGACAGTCTAATAATAAGCTTTATAATAATAATAGTAAGAAGAACAACAACTACTACTACTGCTTTAAAACCCTATAATATGGCAGGCATTGACTTAAGTGCACACACACACACACACACATACATACACACACCCTGCTCGTGTCATCCTTATACAAATTTATGAGGCTGGCACTGTTGTTATATCTCCATTTTCTGGATGAGGAAATGGAGGCACAGATAAGTTAAGAGACCTGTCCAAGTTCACACAGCTGGTGAGTGACAGAGCCAGAATGCATTCCAGGTGCTTTGCCTATAGCATCCAGCTATTAACTTTTGGTTTAAATTTGTTCTTTAATAATTTTTCTCATATCCTTAGAAATATGCCTTGGTGAAGCATATCAAGGCAAAAGTCCCATTATATTCATGATTAAGTATAAAATAATTTAAACTTATAGATACTGGAGAACACTTGAACTTTTCACATGGCAGCTTCAGGTTCTACTGTTAAGACAGAACCCAATCCTAAAATCACCAACATGAACATACCCTTTAACCAAGAAAATCTACTTCTTGTAATATATCCTGAGAAATATTATTCTGTTTCCATCATAATAATCAATGCAT
>PVKH010032884.1:0-12096 GCA_004027955.1 Chaetophractus vellerosus | reverse complement strand
ATAAGAAGGAGTTAGGAATTCCAAACAATTTGCATATTTCTAAAGTTACATCATAGAGCAGGAACTTTATGCAACTGATCAAGAAGGAAGGAGCATTCAAAAAATGTATCTAGTGAAATTTAAATTCAACTAAAACATTTTGCTGCTTTGAGGAGATGGAAGCAAAATTATGGACTTTTATAACATACTTCAGCAGTGTTAGACCAGCACTAACAGTGTATGTCTAATTAATGTACTTATCCTAAGTACTTTATACAAGAGAACTAGCAAAATTTGAGAATTAGGCAATATTTTAGCAGCTTGCATGATAAATATGTCTCCAAATGAGGCAGGTTAGTAAGCTGTAGCCATCACAGTTGAGACCCCACCTGGAAACCCCTGAGGGAAGCAGCTGCTTGAGAACAGGGCCCACCAAGACCCTGGTCTCAAGATCCCGTTTGAAACTCCCAGGCTCAAAAGAAGCCCCCGGATAGCTCCCCACACAAAGGCCTGCCCACTGGTTTCCTGAAAGCTGACAGGTAAGGTGGAAAGGCAACCAGTGAGGACAGCAAATAGCTGAGCTCCCTCCTCAACAGGGGGAGCAAGGAGGAAAGGCCCGAAAGAGGCCTGCCCCGGGGCCCCATGCTGCGCATCTCACTCTGCAGCACGCCCGCACTCAAATCTCTAGTGTGCACTCTCGCATTTTCTCCTTTCTCAATAAACTCTTTACTCCCTTGCCTACACCTGTGGCGTGTCCTTAAATTCCTTTCTGCGACGTAGCCAAGAACCTAAACACCCAGAGTGTTCTGGCAACACAAATATTTTTAAATTAAGCCACACACTTTTTTTTTTAAGATTTATTTTTAATTTATTTATCCCCCCCTTGCTGCTTGTGCTTGCTGTGTCCATTTGCTTTGCATTTTTCTGTGTCTGCTTGTCTCCCTTTGTTTGGTCATCTTGCTGCGTCAGCTCACCGGGCCGCACGGGCCGACTTGCCTTCACCAGGAGGCCCAAGGGAATCAAACCCGGGGCCTCCCGTATCGTAAATGGGAGCCCAACCAATTGAGCCACAGCCATTTCCCAAGCCATACACTTTTAAATAATCAACAGGCCAAAGAAGGAATGCCAATGGAAATTAGAAAATATTTTGAAGTGAATGATAATTAAACTAAAACATCAGAATGTGCAGGATTCAGCTAAAACAGAGCTTAGCACAAAAAACTCAGTGTCATAGAATGGAAGTGTCATGTCATTTTCCCCTCACCTATGTGCCAGTTCATTCTCATTGTCTGTCTTTTAGGTAAGTACTACTGTCTTCTGAATCCAATTATCAGAAAAAGCACAAATTTTTCTCCCTTATGCATAATATTAGGCCCTTCACTACAGACATGTAATGTACAACTAGATGCTGTGCAATTGTCTGGCTGTGTTTTGCTATTGTTCATGTATTTCTATATATTTATGTCATTTTATTGTCCTCAGATCTACCCAAAACTGGGTTTTATATTACTTTCTTTCTTCTTCCACTTGATTGATTGCTTAAGGAACAAAATCTGGCATATAATCTGATTAAAATGCCAAACACTCGCATAACCCATCTTCTTCAGATGTGACTAGAAAATCTCTCTTCTATTAACAAAAATCATTCACTTTTATCACTGTGTATATATACACTCCACAGCATAGAAAATAAAACTCTTAGGAACAGCAAAATGAAGGTGGTTATTGAATTTTCACCCTGCAGAGCCTCAAATAATGGATGGCATTTATGCAATCTAACTCATCATGAGTTATAAACAGGCCAACAAAAACCTGGTTTGGTCCACATCATTCACCACATTTTTGGTGCTGGGGCTGACCCGAATGTTTGAGGTGGGTTCAGACCATCCAACATAGTTTCCATCCAAGGAGACCTGAACTGTGCCTGGGCAGGCTCACGCAGGCAGATCGAGCGTCCACCTCTGCAGCCACAGGACGTCCTAGACCGCTGAGGCCTGACGAGACCTTGGGGACGCTCTGGTTCCCTGAGCACCTGTGCTCTGAATGCTCCTGGGAGTTCTGAGGAATTCCTCAGGGACACTGCAGGAGGCTGGGGCAAGAGAGGACAAACACCACCATCACCCCCACCCAAGGACCTGGCTTCACCCAAAGCTAGCTCTGGGCTTCTGAGTAAGACTGCACCTGGAAAAAAGTATTCTCCAACCTCGCAGACACTGAGGTGCACAGAGATGCTACTGATCTGCCCATGGCCATTTCAGTTAGAGGCCACTCCAGAGTCAGCACCCACATTTCCTAATAAAGCAGATGTCTTTTCCACCAACAGAGCATTTAAGGAATACTTTGGGGCTTCCCCTTCTACTCCCACCACTGCTCATTCCCCTCTAAGTGGCGAAAATTTAGGAGGAGGAGAGGGTTAAGATACAGTCTTTAAAAAAAAAAAAAAAAAAGGATACTTAAGAAAGCACTCGTTAAGATGCAGAGGAATTACCAGCAATGGGTGTTCAGTCTAGTGGTTTTCAAACCCAGACCCTTGAATCCCATAAGTAATGGCTGTAGGCAAACCATTCCCCCATCTCTTAGCAACCAAGAACTCTGCTTCAAGGTGTTGACTACCTAGGCAAGGTGCCATGATTTGGGGAAATGGAGAATTATGTCCCTTTTGAGATGTCTCCTGCCTAACCCCACAAGGATAAACAGGAAGATGAAAGGGCCCCAGCTTTAGATTACTCTCTGCTCCCCCACACCTCGCAATGGGGAAAATGTGTGAATACATGTGCGTGGGAGGGAGTGCATGGCGGTAAATGCATGTTTGTATATTTAAAATTCAAATTGTGAATCTATATCCGTCCCTAACCGGTGCCTTTTCTTTAATAAACAGGTAAAGAAGTATGTGCCCCATTTCTGTAGGGTCTTCTCAAATATTTCCTCATATTCTCAGGGTAGGGTCACAGAATCTCTTGGCTATTGCCCATCACCTCAGCCCTGAGTTCGTTTTCTTGTTTGTCTTCACTATGTCTGGGCTCCTTCTGCTATCTGATGTCCTCTACCCAGTTTCCCCCACCCCCTGGGACATGGCTGGCCCCTCTCCTCCTTTCTGAAGGTACCATTAGCCCAACCCTGCTATAGTGCTAAATGTAATCTTCTTGCTAAAGTCTCAGAGGTAAAGGAGGAGAATGGTAGCACTGAATAAAAACAACTTAAAAACTGAGTATCAGGCACTTCTGTTCTGAAAGTCCCTCAGCCATTCTTGTCCAGAGAATGTGTATACATCTCCAGTCAATTGTTTTAAGTAAATTTTCCCTTTTCTCTACATTTGCCATTCCAAAACTCTGCTTAATTCAAAACATTTTTTCAATTATTATGATGACAATAGTCACTGGAAACTTTGCCACTTTATGTTATGAAAATTGAATGTACCACAAAGTATTTAAATATAAGTGCTTAACAATATTTCTCATAAAAGCCAGCCAGGGATTTGTATGTTTATGAATCTAGACTACATAAATTCACAACTCTGGTTTCTGAACTACAGAGTGAAGAATAAGTTTAAATGGTGATCTCGTGCCCATTAACCAATAAAATTTATGATAATAAGTGAAGGATGGGATTAGAAATCATTTACGTTTCCTTCCAACACTCTCTTATTGAATACTTGCTGTCCGTATAAAGTATTATATGCATGTTGCAAGGAAACAAACTCCCTTGACCCCTTTATTTATCTTCCCATGTCTCCCTCCTCCAGAGGCAAGATTTTTGCAACAACAGTCATTGTCAACAGAATGCATTTCCCTATCTCCCATTTCTTCTTGGTCTGTTGCCATCTGGTTTCAACCACAATGGCATCAATGAAATTGCTTTAGTCAAAACCACTGCTCAGTTGTTGGTCCTTGTTTTCCTTGACCCTTCCATATTACTTGACACTGCTGGTCATTCCCTTCTTATTGAAACTGTTTACCTCTTGGTTGTCAAAGCAACATACTTTCTTGGTTTGGTCTCTCTCATGGGGCTCTGATCCCTCTGCCTGTCACTTGGTGCTTCCCAGGGTTCTTAGAGTCTGACTCTCTGATTTATTTCTCACTCTTCTTCTTCTTAAGAGACCATATTCATATCTATCATTATCCCTAGAATGTTCACAGCTGCCAAGTACATGCCTCTAGCCCATGCGTCTTTCCTAAGCCCACAGAATCGTATTTTTAACTGCCTACTGACTTCTCTACCCGAATGTTTTATTCCCACCTCAACTCCACCAGAGCCAGAACACATTTCATTGTCTTTTCTTCCTCCCCATTCTCCTCATCCTCAAGAGGCTACCCCGGCTCAAGGTACCACTTCACACCTCAGTCGCCCACAGCAGTGAAGGCTCAGAGTCATCCTAGCACCCTCCCTTTCTAGCACCTACCTAGTGACCAGCTCCAGTCCATTCCACCATCTTAACACGCAGCACTAAGCACCTCCTTGCTATATCCGCTGCTGTTATTTTTGCCAAGATGTTAAAGTTTTATCATCTGGAATATTGCGCCTACTTTTCTCTCTGAGAGCACCCTCCCCATTCCATCTATGTTCCATTATGTTAGGGCAATGTTTCTAAAAGACAAAGGCAATCAATTTCCTCTCTTAGTTCAAACATTACCAGTCATCCCCACTTTGTGACCACAAAAGTCCAAATGGATTAGCTTCACATGAGGGCTCCTCCATGATCCACCTTTCCAAGCTCACCTGCCACTCCTGCAACGCCTCAGGCGTACTGAAAAGCTCAGGGCCCTGGAGCACACCCAGGGCCCAAACATCGCTGTTTGCCTCCATGCAAGCACACGCGCTGCGCTCCTTTCCAGGGGAGCCTTCGTGAGCCTCTTGCCTACCTGGTGGTCCTACTTGTCCTTTATGTGGTAGCTCGGTGGTCTCCTCTCTTTGAAGCACTCCATGAACCTTCAGGAAGAGCCAATTCATGCCCCTGCTCCTGTGTGGTGCGACAGAAACAATGGAAATAGACTCAATAAGACTTGACTGAATTGATGTAAAGAGGGGGAGTATGAGATGGGTCAAAGAACTCCAGGGTTTTGAGCACGGATATCAAGAGTAATGGTCAGCCACTATTAAATTTTTAAAAAGCAGAAGGCGGCCATGGAATTCTATTTGACGAGAACGAGCAGCCTGCCACATACAACCACATGGATGAATGTCACAAGCACAATGCTGAGTGAACAAAGCCAGACACAAAGGAGAACATACGCAATAGAAAGGACAAAGTGAAACACAATCTACACTTTTGGGGGGTGGAGGGAAGTTAGTGACTAGAAAGGATACTGATAATGTCCTTTCTTCATTTAGTTAGCGATAACATGGTTGTGTTCTGCTTATGAAAACTCATCAGGTTTTACACATTGAGAAAGTACATTTTCTGTGTACTATACCACAATAAACGTTTTTTAGAGCATAGCTTGACGAATTTTCACAAAAGTAACATGCCCATATAACTAACACCCTGTCAAGAAACAGAGCATTACCAGAACCTCAGAAGCCCCTCATACTCCCTCCTACTCTCCACTTAAAAGTATGTTCTATTGTGACTTCTGTCACCACGGATGAGTTTTGCCTGATTTGGATTTCATATAAATGAAGCTATACAGTATATATTCTTTTGTGTTCTGGCTGTATATCAGTGGAGTCTGTTGAATTTTGACGCATCTTCTGGATATCCAGATGGAGATGTTTAGGAAGCATCTAGAAATATCCGCATAGAAGGCAGGTGAATGAGGTTATATATCCTTTCCTTTCCCCACTCAATGGACCCAAAGGGTTTTCCCTCTCCTTCCCTGTACCTCCTCCTGGTTAAACAGCTATGCCAGATGGGGATGCAGGGAAGAAGGGACTTCTAATTTATACGTATCTGTATGTTTTTGGCATACCCTGGCTGAAATGTAAGCTCCATGTCAACAGAGACTTGTCTGCTCTGTCCACTTAGTTTCCTCCATTTCTAAAAGTACATGTAAGTTGAATTAATTTACTACAGGTAAATATTGGAGACTCAACTAAGATATCTGAAACCTTGGGCTTGGCAAAGACACCAAAGGATAAACTGAGGAGAAAGAAGCAGAAAAGGCACAGGCGGTTCCTTGGAGAATGTCTATATCTAGAAGGTAGGAAGATGCAGTACTGATGATCAAAAATCAATCAAACCATCATTTCTACTTCATAAACCAAATTTAGGAGGTTCTCAGCTGCCTTATTGATATAGATCTGGCTTGTATGACTAACCAATTAACCATCAAAAAATTATTTTACTGAAAAGCTATTTTTGGTGTCTTACAAGCATCTATGTATTCATATAAGGGCTTTGAAATGTGTGGCTATAGATTTGTATTCTGTATTCTTATTCAATTTGAAAACAGAATGGATTTCATCTTCCTTGCATCCTTAGGATATGACCTGTCAGTAATTGCCAAAGATTACCACATCCATAAACAAGATTGTACACTATTTGTAATGGCAATCAGCCATGAAACTGAATTTTCTTTAACTTCCTGACTTATTAAATCTGATCTTGAATGTTCACTGTATAAAATGGAAAGAAGCAACTGGGTAAAGGAGAATGTGCCCTGGGCAGAGAGGATAAACACGTGAATTTGAATGCCACCTCAGTCCCTGGGACTGTTTGAGTGGCAAATCTGTCTGGGTCTCACCTGTAAAATGCACATTGGATCTGTCCTGGTGGTTGGGAGAAATAAATTATATTAAATAAACAAGCTATGAATTCTGTGTCCTCCTCATCCTCCTCAAATTCCTGGGACAGCAGCCTTAATAGGAGTTTTTATGGAGGGCTAGTAAGGAAGTGATAGCTCTACCCTTCCAGGAGAGGACAATCCAGCAGGAGGAGAGAACCAGAGAGAAATGCGGGCTAGCAAGGAGAGCAACAGCGTTGTCCTCACATCTTCCCCAAGTATCCAGGGAGAGCGACTGTTGTAGTATCACCACGTTCTGTATGCTGCCTCGAGATCCATCCTACTAAGCCATGTGCCTCAACACTGACCTTTGGTCTAGTTAATAAGCAGCTTCCAGCCCTGGAGATTAAATTCCCCCAGAGCCCAAATCCACATCTGCAGCCACCACCCACAGGCCTCACCTGGAACCCAGAGCTGGTCCCAAATGATAAGCTGACCATCCCCACCGTCCTCGCACCCCCTTTCGTGCACAGTTGCTGTAAACCAACCAATCCTTGACTGCCATGGGAAACCTGCCCTCCACCCCTGGACCACAGGAAAGGCACAAGCCCACGGGGCCCTCTCGCTCTGCCTATGTGCTCCCCACCTGCTGGCTGAGCCACCTGAGCCGATGGAATGTCCTGTCAGCCCCTCGTGCCCACCCCCCTCTCTGGGACCTGGGAGCAACAGACTATATGTTCCCATGCATTATGGCCTCTGTTTCCCATTGTGTCACACCTGACCTCCACCCCGACCCAAATTTTAAATTCAACATAACTAACTAGAAACAGCTACCTGATGCCAGGCACGAGTAGTAGTGTGATAAATCAGCGAACTGCTTGACACTGTGGCACTCCCATTCTAGAAGGCACATCTAAGGATGGGATTCAGAGTCACAGTGGCAGCAATGGAGGCATCAGTGGCCGAGTACCTGACACCAAGAGAAAGGAGGGACTCTGTGCGGGGGTGGCACCAGGCCCCACAATGTTGGCTGGCTTGCCTGGCCATTTGGAGCCCATCTCAATGACATGTGCACAAACATACCTATCTGACCTGAGCCCCAGGACAGGAATTGCACCCGGTCTGGCAATAAACTTTGTAAGTTATTACAACATAAAAGCCTACTCATGCAAATTGCAATAAAGCATATCAGGGAGCTATTAGAATTCTTCAAAGAGTTAAACAGCTCTACTTTTGAAATCTATTGCGTCATTGCAATGCAAACATCCACAGGCTTAGAAATGGAAATGAAGGTTAAAGACTGTTGCATTTGACAGAAAAGAACCCTGTTTTTATATGAAGCTTCAGATGAACCAATTATTAAAGAAGAAATTTCCAAAACTAAGTTTTTCTTGTAATTGAAGATACAGTGACAGAATGCACAAAGAGGCATTTTAAATCATACATAGCATTATTAATAAGGTTAATTGTGAAAGTATGGAAATGAATAGAGTTGACAGTATAACCAACACTGCTGATGGGATTGTGGCTGAAACGGGTACTCTGTGGACGTAAATGTCAATTGAAAGGAAACTAGAGAATAATCTAGGGAAGTATAACAGTGATTTCAGTGGTAGATGAAGAGTGTGGTTAACAGTATAAATATAAGAATGTTATTCTTTTACAAAGTATTAAGAATATGGTGGTACACAGAAAATTACAACTAATGTAACTTATGGATGATAGTTAACAGTAATATTGCAATATTTTGCAGCAATGGCAAGAAGATAGTTCAATTCTAAGTGACAATTGGGGGTATAAGAGGATATGGGATTTTTCCTTTTAGTAATGAAAACGTTCTAAAATTGACTGCAGTGATGACAGCACAACTCTGTGATGAAAATGAGAGCCACTGAGTGTATACTTTGAATGGACTGTACAAAGCATGGGGCTGTATAACACAGGAAATCCAGTGGTGGATGATGGACTGTGGTTAACAGGACAAATATGAGAATGTTCTCTCATGAACTATAACAAATATGTAATACTAATTAGTGTGTTAATAATTGGGTGGGTTAGAGGAAAAAGACAACAAATGTAAAATGTGAGCTATAGCTCACATTTAAAATATAGTAATATTTTAAAGATGCTCTTTCATAGTTTATAACAAATGTTCCACAACAATGCAAGGTATTGGTGGTGGGGAGATATATGAGAGCCTTATATAATGATATGCATGTTTGTTTTGTAAATTCACAACTTTTACTATACATTTATTGTTTATGTACATTCATGTATGAATGATATACACCTCAATAAAATTTTATTTAAAGAAATCATGAAATGACTTCATATCCTATAGGACCATCACGTGTTATAGGAAATATCAGAGGAAATATTACAATGCTACTGTATAAATTCATATTTAAAATTAAATCAGATGTGCACACAACTATTTGTATGAAGAATTCAATCTTTTTAGAAAAGTCATCAGCTCTAGATGTATAAGATAATATATTTCAAAATAATTGTCAGAAATATACCCGTTTCCGTCACAGCCTATAGACCCTTTTTCATTTTTAAGGAGGTGCTGGGGACCCCCACTTCCCAGGACCCCCTCGTACATGGGAAGGCGACGCTCAGCCACTGAGCTACACCCCCCCCCAGACTCCTCCCAACTCCAGGAACAGCTGCTTCAGCAGAAAGATCACCCTCAAAGTTAAAATGTACCAAAAACTAAGAACGGCATCACTTTCAATTACCCTGACTGAAAATGGAATTGCTAAAGCGTACATTTTGATTATCTAATAAATGAATTTGAAGGAAAGCCAGAAAAAAATCATCTGATCAAACAAAATATCACATTAGTAAAGTAAATTGTATATAATAGCCTTATTGACATATGACTCATCATACAATTCACCTATTTAGAGTGTACGACAATGGTTTTAATGTGTTCACAGAGTTGTGCAACCATCACCATAATCAGTTTTAGAACATTTTTGTCACCTCAGAAAGAGTCCTGTAACAATTAGCAACATCTCCTCACGATTCTCGAACCCAGGGCCGCACCTCTGGTGGAAGCCGGAACCACAGCAGGCCTGTCCAGAGCAGCTGCCACCCTACAGACGGCACGGCCACCTCCCATGGACCAAACCCAGCTGGGAGCCTGCGCACAGGAGACCCTGGGGGCCACAGCCTGGGGGTCAGCCCCAGTGATGCGGAGCGAGGTCAGGGGCAAGGAACGGGGCCGAGGGCAGGTGGAACTTACCCTTTAGGGAGACGTCGTAAACAACCAATATTTTATATTATTTATAATTATGCTTCACGTGCTGTGATGGTTTGGAGCTGTGTGGATCCCAGAAAAGTATGTTCTTAGAGTTGATCCACTCCTGTGGGTGAGGACCCATTGTAAGTAGGACCTTTTGGTGAGTAGGGCCTTAAGTTAAGATGTGACCCACCTCATTCAGGGCGGGTCTCAATCCTCTCATTGGAGTCCTCTATAAGAGAACGAAATTCAAATGAAGAGGAAAGAAAGCCATGGAAGCAAGAAACTAGAAGCAACAAAACCCGGAGGAGAAGGGGGAGACCAGCAGATGCCACCATGTGCCTTGCCGTGTGATAGAGGAGTCCAGCACTGCAGGCAGCCAGTCTTCAGGAAGAGGGTATCATCTTGATGATGCCTTGATTTGGGTATTTTCAAGGCCTCAAAACTGTAAGCTTGTAAGCTAATAAATCACCATTGTTAAAATAAAAAAAACAATTCTTGGGGAGTGGATGTAGCTCAGTGGTTGAGCGTCTGCTTCCCATGTACAAGGTCCTGGGTTCAATCCCCGGTACCTCCTAAATTTTTTTTTCATTTTATGGTACCAGCTTGAGCAGCTTTAGTTAAAAACAATTCCCTTTTCAATTTCAAACATTTTCAGATAAGTTTGTCACTTGCTGTCAAGTTTCCTGGTGGCTGAATGTCTTCTCTGACTTCATGGCTTCTTCCTTCTCTATGTGTTTCTCTCTTTCTCTCACTTGACTGCTGACTCTATATATCATGCCAAATTTATTGATAATATCTCATAGGTAAACCAGCTATCACTCAGTTTAGAGGTGTGATTGTGGGTAGAGACGTAAGTCAAGCAGAGAAGGCTGCATCTGTGTGAAGCCTCCAACCCTGGTTCAAACAACTGAGACCAGTGTTACAGGGTCATGTTATAACACACATGACTCCCTCTGACCACCTCAGAAGGGGGTCGTGAGCAGAGCAGATAATCTAGGCTGTTCAAAGTAGATGGAGGAACTAGTCCTTCAACCAGATCTGCAAACCAGACCAAGTTCGGTAGCTTGAAGCCATGTTCATGAACTAGACTAAGACATCAAGTTATAATTTCTGGGTCCTTCTTATCAAAGAATGTCTCCCCCTAGAATTTCACTTGAAAAAAATCAACTGAGTTTGGTTTAAAATTCTTAAGTCATAAAACATTTCTCCAAAATCTGGAAGTATAATCTCTATTTCATCTTCCATGCTAGTTTTTCAGAGGAACAGCTGAGATGATTGAACTTATTTCAATTACAAATGACAAGGGGCCGGCTCGATAGCCCAGTGGATAGGGCGCCAGCATGCCGCATGGGAGGCCCCGGGTTCGGTTCCCGGGGGCCTCTCCTAGCGGGCAGACCGCCTTGGGAAGGGTGGGCCGCCATGGGCGGGCCAGAGCCGCCGTGGGCGGGGCAAAAAGCTGCCACGGACAGGGCAGAAGCCGCCACGGGCAGGGCAGGTCGCCCGCGAGTGGAGCGCAGCCAGCCACCCGCGAACTGGGAGCCGGCCGTGAATGGAGGCGGAGGCCGCCCACGAGTGGGGAGGGCCGCGCCTGCGCAGTGACCAGTCTCGGCGTGTCGCCGCAGAGGGGGGGAGGGGAGATATGTAATAAAATGAATAAATCTTTAAAAAAAAAAACAAATGACAAAAACCAAATTCACCCACCCCCCAAAACATATTGACTCATATATTGAAAGATGCAGTATACAGGGTCAAACCTTGCCATTTAGACCATCTTTTTCTCCTCACTCTGCCCTCTTCTATTGTCTTTATTAATTAGGTTTATTCTGGTAACTTTCCACATGGAAATAAAGATGGCTGCCAACAACTCCAGACTCAGTTCTGGAACAGAGATTACTCTCTTCTGAAATCTTGGTATAAGCTCCAGGCAGAAATGTCATTGGTCTGGCTTCAGTCATGTGCTCAGTCCTGGATTATTAGCTCTGTTCACTCTATGTCAACTTAGAGTATTGTTCAATTCCACTCTTTTATTTACATTAAGATCAAGTGACTGATATTCATAGCTCCTGGTTGGATTCTAAATGTATAGCAGATTTTAACCTACCACTTGCTTGCTATCCTGAAATGGGATCCTCTTGGGTTTCCACATCCAGAGCCCTAAACTCTGTACTAAAGGAGTCCATGAACAACTGCCATCCTCAGAATACATTC
>PVKH010032883.1:0-12095 GCA_004027955.1 Chaetophractus vellerosus | reverse complement strand
GCTCCATGTTTTTTTGCGGGCTGCCGGCTTCCGCCGTTGCAGGCAGCAGCTCCGCTTTTCACGGGTGACTTTGCCATGCCCGTGGGGGCTCCGCCCTGCCCGTGGCGGCTTTTTGCCTTGCCCACGGCGGCTCTGCCCCACCCACGGCGGCTTGCCTTTCTCAAGGCCATCTGCCCGCTCAGAGAGGTCCCCGGGAACCAAACCCAGGGCCTCCCATGTGGTACCCCAGCGCGCTCTTTATCCACTGAGCTATCTAGCCGGGCCCACTTTAGATTTTTAAGATAATGTACTAACAGTTTCAATCCTAGAAACCTCCTTCAAGAAAGATTTGATTAACTGGAGCACATTAGGAAGAAAGTGGGCAAGCAGTGAGTGGGCTTAAAATCATGCAAAAAAGAAGTGGCTGAAGGATGTTTATACTTAGTCCCCTCCAAATGAGAGCAGTTCCTCAATTGTCCTTTATTTTTCAAGACCTTGAAACTTTTGAAGACTTCTGGACATATAGTTTATCGACTGTTCCTCAATGTGGACTTGTCTGAAGGATTAATCACAGGTTATGTATTTTTAGCAAGGATTCTACAGAAGTGCACCTGCTAGGTGCTTCATATCAAGAGATACGTAAAGTCAATATGCCTTATTACTGGTAAGGTTAACTTCAATCACTTGGCAAAGGTGGTTCTGCCAGGTTTCTCCTCTGTGAAATTACTAATTTTCCTTTTGTAATTAATAAGTATCTTTTATGGAGATACTTTGAGATTATATAAATACCCAGTTTCTCATTATATTTTTACCCACTATTTTAAGCATTCATTGATGGCTCTTGGTTGTAACAATTGTTGTAGTGAGTCTGTTAAATGGTGATCTTTCTATTTCCATCAATCCCTCCACATTTATGAACTAAAATTCTCTTAAGCCACAAAGAGACATGGAGGATGGAGGAAATTTGAATGCACATTGCTAAGTTAAAGAAATCTGAATTAGGCTACATACTGTATGATTCCGACTATATGACATTCTGGAAAAGGCACACATACCAAATTCTCTATCTATCTATATCTTACTATTATCTATCTATCTATCTATCTATCTATCTATCTATCTATCTATCTTTACTTATCTAATTAGTCAGTCAAAGGGGTGCTGATGTAAAGTACCTCTCCTGGCTTTTATAAAGGATATTTATTTGGGATAGAAGCTTATAGTCACAAGGCCCTAAGGAGTCCAACTCAAGGTACCATAAGAGGGACATTCTCACCCAAAGATTGTTGCCACATGTTGATGCAAGATGGCAGGCAATGTCTGCAAAGGTTCAGACTTCCTCCTTCCTCTTAAAGCTCCGTGGTCCCAGCTTCTTCCCATCTCAGCTGTAGGCTGGCATAAGGCTGGTATAAGGCTTGTTTCTCTTCCCAGGTCTTGTCTTTTTCCAGGCTCAGCTGCTCTGCTCTCGCCACAAGTCCAGCTGTAAACTATTCAGGCAAATGGCTTGGCTCTCTCCCCAGGGCTCCAGTGTCAAAAACTCAACTCTCTGTGTATTCCTTCTCCATGTATTTACTTACTTCTCTGTCTTTGACTGAGCATCCGTTTATATAGCCCACAGCTGTAGGCTAGCTGTAGGCGGGCACTCAAACCAAGTCGCCCTAATGATGTGGGTCAAATAAAAGCCCTAATCTGGATTTAATAAAGTAAAAGTGAAACCTCGGAGTCTAATACAATCTAATAAGGCTGGAGAAACAGACTAGTTAATAAACACAATCCAATATCTATTTTTGGAATTCATAAATAATATCAAACTGCTACACTCCACCCTATGAATTCCAAAAAGGCCTTACAATATTCAAAAAAACTTTATTTCAGTAGCAATGGTAAGTACAAAATAACATCACAGTCAGTTTATAGAAATACAGCTGTCTTGGGGCAAAGTCCCCCCTGACTGTAGACCTCTGAAACTCACAAATCAATTTATTTGCTTCCAATATACAAAGAGACAGGCAAAGGATAAACATTTGCATTACCATAAGGAGAAATTGGGAGGGAAGCATGAGTTACAGGTCCAGAACAGCTCTGAAAACCTGCAGGGTATACTTCATTAGATTTCAAAGTCTGAGAGTCATTCTCAAGATGATTTCTTCTCCCTGGAGCCTCATGGGGACCCACCCTTTCCACAGGCTTGCCTAACGGCCATTTTCTTGGTTCCACCTTCATCAAGCATCTCAGTAGCAGACCTCACCCTCCAAAAGCATTGAGGTGATGGTCACTCTTTACCCAATATTTGAGGTAGAGTTTCATCCCCCTTAGGCCTAATCTCTGGCCTACATGCCCAATCCTCTCAGAGCAGTGAGTTGTGATCTGGCCTTCCTTAGTCTTTGGGGAGCAGGCCCACCCTTCTCAGATGTATGGGGTGTAGACTTTACTCTCCCCAACCCTTGGGGAATGTGCCCCACCCTCCCTGTAGCCTGGGGCAGCAAAACTCTACCTGAATATTATGCTGGAACATCCACCCTCCTCAACTGCCAGGGCAAACTCATACTCTCTTTACAAATAAGTGGGGCTCCTCTCTTGGCCCAAGGAGATATCTTAATTCCAGATCTCGGCTTCCATGGTTTTCCTTTTAAAGCCATTCTCCCTCCCATCTCTCACTTCAATGTCCCTTTTAGTCCAGGATGACAGTGGTTTTGTTCATACAGCTCTCTCAAAAAGCTTTAGTTTAGCATGCAAGAAGCAGGGGTCCAAGCTATCAGACAGTAAGACTTTCCACAAGTCCTTCCTGAATAACTGCATTTTCAATCCTGACTTGTAAGTTCCAAGTTTAGTTAACTTCTCATATGGTGCACTATTGTCTGAGGGCTTGATTCTAGAGGCTTGGGTTTCTGGTTTCTTTGTGCCCAACAATCCAGTTCTCAGTTTATCTCTATCATCTAACATTTTGCTATAAGCTGAGAGGAGAGGCCAAGCCACATTCTTCAAGTTTACTTTGTGATGTTCTTCAGCTAAATGTCCAGGCTCACCATTTTCAAATTCTGCCTTCTATATAACATCAGGAATCAATCTTGCTAAGTTCTCTGCAACTTTAAAACACCAACAGCCTTTCCTCCAGTTTCCAATAATAGTTTCATCACTTGCTTCTAAGGCCTCATAAAAAGGTTCTTTAGAATCCACATTCATACCAACAGTCTCTTCAAAGCAGTCTAGGCCTTTTCCATCAAGTATCTCACAATTCCTCCAAAAAATACCTCTTACCCATTTATAAAACCATTCCAGCATTTTGGTAATTGGAAAAGCATGACCTCACTGTCCAGCACCAAATTCTGCCATTAGTCAGCCAAACGGGTGTTGATGCAAAGTACCAGAACTCTGCTGGCTTTTATAAAGGGTATTTATTTGGGGTAGAAGCTTATAGTCACAAGGCCCTAAAGAGTCCAACTCAAGATGCCATAAGAGGTAATTTCTCACCCAAAGTCTGTTGCCAGGTGCTGACACAAGATGACAGGTGATGTCTGTGAGGGTTCAGTCTTCCTCCTTCCTCTTAAGGCTCCATGGTCCCAGCGTCTCCCGATCTCAGTTGTAGGCTAGCATAAGGCTTGTCTCTCTTCCTGGGGCTTGTCTCTTTCTGAGCTAGGCTGCTCTGCTCTCTCCACAAAGCCAACTGTAAACTATCAGGCAAATGGCTTGCCTCCCTCCCCAGGGCTCCAGTGTCTAAAACTCAACTCTCTGTGTATTCCTTCTCCATGTATTTACTTACTTCTCTGTTTTTGACTGAGCATCCTTTTATATAGTCCACAGCTGTAAGTTAGCTGTAGGCGGGCACTCAAACTGAGTTGCCCTAATGATGTGGGTCAAATAAAAGCCCTAATCTGGATTTAATAAAGTAAAAGTGAAACCTTGGAGTCTAATACAATCTAATGAGACTGGAGAAACAGACTAGTTTACAAACAATCCAAAATCTATTTTTGGAATTCATAATATCAAACTGCTACACTATCTATGGAAAACCATGAGTTCGTGCTGATACAGCTGATTCCAGTCCAACACCACAGGCTGATTCTAACCCTGTCCTTTCCTTATTGCTAAGTCCTTCTGACAAAGAGAAATTTAGCTCTCATTAGCCAAAATATATTCTGTTATTTTTTAAATCATAGAATACATAGTTTCAACAATCACTAATTCATAATCCTGTGAAAAATAAGTTTATTGCTGAGTGTACAAAATTTGTGTACAGTTCTTTGTGTCTTTTGCCTTATGGTAAATAGTTGAAATACTGTTCTCTACACTGACTTAGGTCAGTTCTTTTCTTCCTTGCCCCTTTAGCGTGGTATTACAACACCATTAAGTTAATTTTTTACTGTTTATATTACCTTTGGGGTTCCTTTCACTTCCTAGTTAACTCTAGTTATTTATTTATTTTTTGAGTCGCGAACACTACCATGATTCTAGAACTCAGAATTATATAAAAGCCTACTCAGGGAAGTGTCATTCTCCCCTTACCCTTTCTACGCAGTCCCATTCCTCCATTCTTTCCACCTCCTTCTCACACTCCCTATAGGTAACTAATTTCATTAGTTTCTGGTGTATTCCTCCTTTATTTTTATGCACATATAAGCAGTTCCATGCATATTTTCTTATTTCTCCTTCATTCTTAAAAAAAAGGTAGCCTACTATGGATACTTTTTTGTACTTTTCTTATTTCACTTAACGGTATACCTTGGAAATCACTCCATATCAATTCAGAATCCTTCTTCATGCTTTTCTACAGCTACCTACTATCCCATTGTGAAAATTACAATAGTTTATTCAACACCCTCCTTGATGGCCAGTTAGCTTATTTCTCTCATTTTGTGATTACAAATGATGCAGTTAATAAGCCTATCTAAATAATTTTTATATTTTTGGAGGTGTTATATTTACAGAGTAAATTCCTTCAAGTGGTATTGTTGGGTTCAAAGGTAAGTGCATCTGTAGATTTGTAGAAATATAGTCAAATTCCTATCCAGATAGATTGTATCAGTGTGCATTCCCACCAGCAATCCTTGAGAGTACCTGTTTACCCCCAACTTTGCCAACAGAATATTTCTTGTTGTACATTTTAATTTTAGCCAATCTAATAGGGGAGATATGGTATCTCAGAGATATTTTAACTTGCACTTATCTAATTAAGAGTGAGTTTGAACATCTTTCCTTAGGTTTAAGGGCCTTTTTATAACTTTTCTGTGCATCATCTGATCTTGTCTTCTTTCCATTTTTCTATGAGGTTTTAGTTCCTTTGTCTCTCAATTTTTAAGGGATTTTTTTCTATTCTAGGGATATCAGCCCTTTTTTTTACATGCTGCTAATATTTTCTTCCAGTCTGCCAGTTGTCAGTTGTCTTATGATTTTGTTTATGATGTTCTGTCATGTAAACAAAAATTATGTAAACAAATTTATCAATCTTCTTTTTCTGCCTCTGGATTTTGAGTCATAGTTCAAAAACTTTTTCCTACATCTAGATTGAAAGAAGTTCATACATGAATTCTTCTTTGACTTATATGGCTTCATTTGTCACATTTTGATACATTTGGAGTTTATTGTTACAAATGGTGGGAGGCTTGAGTCTAATCTCATTTATTTCTAAATGGCTAATCAATACCATTTATTAAAAATTCCCTCTTTGCCCCAGGTTCTTGAGTTGCCACTTTTATCATATATTATGGATGTCACCATCCCAGAATCCTTGGGATTAGGGGAAGAGCTATGGACTAGAGTGGACTTACTGGTATTCTGTTATAGACATATTGTGATTCTAGCAATGGAAGAAATGACAACATTGATAGGGAGCCAGTAGCCACTGGAGACTCTGGAGGCAGGGAGAGGGCAAAACAGTTGTAATACAGGGGCTTTTTCGGGACTTGGGAATCGTCCTGAGTGACATTGCAATGACAGATATAGGCCATTTTATATCATCACATAACATGCAGAACACTGTGGGAAAGAGTGTAGACTACAATGTGAACTATGGTCCATGCTTAATGGCAAAGCCCCAGGATGCATTTATCAATTGCAATGAATGTGCCTCACTAATGAAGGATGTCCATGTGGGAGGGTGTGGGAGGAGTGGGAAGTGGGGCATATGGGAATCTCTATATCATTTGTGTAACATTTATGTAATCTAAGTATCTTTTAAAAATTAAAATAATAGAACCTGAACCATATTAGAGAGATCATAGGAACAGCTTTTACTAAAAAACAAAAACAAAAACCTATTTAGGTACTTTCTTCTGTTTCTGGGATTTCTTTTCTAGTCCACTGGTCTGTTTGTTTTCTCAGGTGCCAGTTTAATAAAAATCTTTTAAATGGAGAGGCTTTATAGTATTTTAATGTCTGGTAGGACAAATTCTCCTTTATACTTTTACTCTTTCAGTGTTTTTCTGGCTATTCTTCCATATCTGTTTGTTATTCCATATAAACTTTGGTATCAACTTGTCTAACTCCATTTTTGAAAGCTCCAAAATAGAATTTTAATCTAAGAATGAAAACTATTGGGAGACAAAGTTTAGCTCAAACTTTTGACAGTCAAAGCTCTCTAGAGACAGAACATTTCATGTTAGTAGAGATGTTCATGCTTTGATAGACTGGACTAGTGCTTCTCAAACTTTAATGTGCATATAAATCACGTGAGGATTTTGTTTAATTTAATCAGCAGGGCAGAGGTGCAAGAGCTCACCATTCACTGGAACCCATAGACATAGTCCATCTGAAGATCTACAGTTAATAAAGGGAGCAAAGTCAGTATAACAAGAAGCCTGACAAATATAAATATGTGTATGGTTAAACTTTGTTTTCTGTAATTGTTTTTTTTCTCATTCAGCTAGGTAATGAGGTTACATGAATTTTCTTCTGAATGACCTCACCCTTTATTTGAAACCTTCAGACCTAAATCTCATAGAAAAAGCAAAGGAAAGGACTTGAAGAAAATCATTTGACATGAAACATGGTAACAAAGCACAGAAGCTTTAGAATCGAGAACTGGTTTTAAATCCCAGTTATGCCACTTCCTGGGCAACTTTGGGTGGGTTTCTGAATCCTGACCAAACTCCAGTGTTCTCATGTATAAAATGAGAATACTCATAGTATCTACCTTCTAGGCTATTGTGAGGACTAAATGAGATAACATCTAGAAAGCACTTAGCAGAGTACTCCATAAATGATTGCTATTATTACTGAAAGTTCATGCTCATTTGGGGATAGACCAATTGCACAGAGCTATCTTCTTCAGGTTGCACCTCATGCCTTTTTGACAAGGTCCTGTTATCCATGAAGGATTAGGCTTTATTGCCCTCTGAGGATCTCCTGATTGACCAGCCACAGGCTCTATCAGAATCACATGAGCTTGTGGCTTACTATAGAGATCCCCAGACACAGACATCTGATACAGCAGAACTTTTAAAGGGAAAAGCTTTGTGTTTAGTGCATTTAGATCTTTATCGTCCTTAGTTCAGCATATGGCATATGGAGTACATCATTTCTTCTACACTTCTATGAAGCAGACTATAGGAAGAAAATCTTAATCTCTTAGAAAGTGGTTTTCAGCCTACTGGTTAATGCCAAAATAGCCATGAGTTAGTAAAGAACACCAACTAGTAGTCCTTAATATTTAAAGGGCTTTGCATATTACAGCTTTATGCTATTTCATTCACTTTTATGCTGGTTTCTACTTTCTGTTCTCTGAAGTCTGATATATGATGCATATTAGTCTCAGAGAAAGCAACCAAGAAAATAGCTAGCTCCCTACAGAAGCACACAGGGAGTAACACACACACACACACACACACACACACCACATATACACACATGCACACCTAGAAAGGCAATTGAATTCTACATGACAGAATCACTTATGCTGGTATTCACAAAAGCAAGAAATAGAGATATAGTGAATGCTCAATAAATGTTTATTAAAAGAATGCATAGAATTAGTTAATGACCTAGGAAAATATGAGTAAGAATATTACAAACCTGCACATATGTGAGTGAATGTACAGCCATATGCTATATGTTTTCTAGTAAGATCTCTAATTATCAGAGCTACATCTTAATTTGAGATATTTCAGTAAAGCCTTCCCTTTCTTTTTTTAGATAAATACCATTGTTGTTTTAAGCAGATAGAAGCTAATATATGATTCCACCAGATATTTTTCTTCTTACGGGGGTAGCAGATGTACACAAGGAATCGGTTACTTAATTCTCCTAATCACCCATTTCTTTCCTCGCTCTTCTTTCTGTGCTTGGAAACTCCAACATTCCCCAGTGTGCTAATAGCTGACCCTGGAAACTGGCAGAAACCAAAACCTTCTCTCGAAAGCAGCAGGCTCCATATGGTTGCTTCGAGCATGGAGGGTGACCCTGCCAAGTCCCCTGCAAAGGGATTTTACAGAGAAGAGAGACAAATGTGTCCCTTTAAATGTTAGTCATTGAGCCGGAGAGAAGAAACCGCCTTCCTAATGAAAGGTCGTTGAAGTACTTTTTAATGTCTGATCTGCAACCTATAGGAAGTTTTGTACAATGGCGGCTCAATGCCAAGCATTAAAAATAAATGTAATCATCAGATGATTAGCTCTAAAAGTCTTCCCCCCGCCCCCGCAAAAAACATAGAGCTGTCAGTTGCAACAGAACACACATATGCATTCTTGAAAACGGAAAGACCAAGAATAACTTTGCCCGGATGAAGCCAGCACTATTCTACGTGTGCGTGAGGGTAACGGAGGCTATGACATAGCATATGAAGTCAATGGTGGAGTTGTTATTATTTATACATGAGTAAAGATTACAAATGCAAGCCCCAGCTCAGATCTCTCACCCCCTGGATCTGTGAAACCTGTCACTCAGTCTCCCGCGGTGTGTCTTCCTGTCTCCCAGCCATTGGACCACCTGCTGCCAAGACTCTCATCTACTGCATTGCCCGAAGGCCTCGATGATAACAGCATTGATTCCAATGTACATCTAATTACTTCTCATAATCTATTCATTTCACAATAGTGTAGTGAAACATCTGTCACATCATAAACTCTTTAGTAGCCTTATCAAACCACCAAAACACACTCTGCTGCCAGTTGGCAGCTTCCTCGGTTTCCCGTTTATTAATATGATGCAAACATTTCTAGTCCTTTTTGCAGCTTTAGATGAATTTCCCCAATGACCAGTGAAGCAGAACTGGGCAAACTGCAGTTTAAATGCCTGTATATTACCTATTGAGGGACAAATCCGTATGTCACGAAGAAATCAGTTAAAATAGCATTTGTTTCCTTGGAGGGATTGTCCCTAAACAAAGTTCTTTCATACATAACAGTGAAAGACAGAGCTCCTTCCTTCGCGTCAATGTGTCTGATTAATTTACTTAAAATAAGCATCTCAAGGATTATTGCCTTTGAACAGGATATTGTACAGAAAAGCCTTATACCTGTATACATGAAATTATGTTCTATCCTTTTCCTCTTTTCTGTTTCATTTTCTCTCCTCACCCTTTCTCTTCCTCCCAATTCCCTCTTCTTTCCACTCTTCTTTAGAAAATCTATTAGTGAGACCTATCATGTCATAGTTTACTAGCAAATATGACTCTTTGATGATAAAGTCTACTAAAGATCCTAGGCATAATTCCGATACAGCATTCCCACCAAAGTGATCGTCAGGAACCAATTGCTGGTGAAGTCACTCCTACTCATCCTTCAAGACCCAGTTCAAAGTCACCATCTTAGAAAAGCTCTCCCAGGGAAAATCGAGCAATCTGCCCTGTATGTTCTCATACTACTTGACATCTCTGCTCATGCATTTAGCATAATGATTGAGAATCACTGGTGTGTATAGCTGCCTCTTTTTTAGACAATAAATTCCTCAAGGAGAGAGACTGTGACAATTTCATGTTTGTATCCCTGGCAACTAGCTGGGTGTTTAGCACACCACACAATGTGAAATATATGTAGAAGAAGGTTTTTTAGCTCACTTATGAGAACTGAAAAACTGCAGAGATTCAAATGCTGCTTTATGTCTTTACTGTGAACAATGTCAGTCTTGAGCCCTACATTCCTTTCTAATAATAATAGCCAGTGTTTACATGTGTTCAGAGTACATCATGCATCTTAGCTCTCAACAACCCTATGAGATAGGTATCGTTACGATCCACATTTTAGAGCTAAGAAATTGAGACGCTCAAGGGCACACACCTGCTACGTGGTAGAGCCTGGGTTTCCCAGCTCCAGAGTCCATGAACTTCACCACTACACTCTACCCCCTCCTCAGTAGCTAAACTCCCCTGCTCATTGCAGGAAATTCTCACATCACTCTTTCTTAAACAATTCTGGAAGATCTGTAGGGAGAGAGGACAATTTTTTTGTCCATGTGAATTTATGGTACATATCTGTGAGCCTCTTCTGTCACATGGTATTTTTGCCAAGGGAATTTAGTGCTGCCTTTGGATATTACACTAAGATGGGCCATTTCCCAGGGTCTATAGAGGGAATTCCAGCTTTCTTCCATATTTTCAGTACAGATTTAGGAAACCATTTCTGATATAATTATCAATCCTTATTAACATACCTTTTTTTAAGTCTCCACTAAGAAGGCATAGATGTTAGTAGGTCCTGTAGATATATTCCTAGAATACACCAAAACATAAATTCATTTCCTATAAAATATAGGTGGCCACAAAATAACTACTTGTGATCATTATTACCCTGATTAGAATTAGTCCTAATGCCCTAGAAATGAAAGACTCTGTATCATATTACAGATCCCCTAAAATAATTCCCTGTGTCCCCGAAGGTCAAGTCTAAAGGCTTGCCTGTCTCCATTTTCTCTCAGGTAATATATACTTTATAGCTACATGTATCAAAGTAAAACATCACTCCCTTAATAGTCTAGGTCTCCATTTTAGCATAGCCTAACACACTATATAGCTCTGTAGACTATAACCCCACTACATCTGTAATGGTTAGGCTAATGTGTCAACTCAGCCAGGTAATTGTGTCCAGGTATTAGGTCCAGCAAGGACTGGGCTAATTGTAATACAAGAGCATTTATGGACTTCGATCATCAGTGAGTTTACTGCATGGGCAGTAAACTTACATGGGCAGCTTGAGAAACTGGCCTTCTCTCCCTATGAAACTTCCAGAATTTCTCAAGCAACAGTAACTGATCAGACCACAAAACCCTAGAAGGACCAGGTTTTGGTATGGCAGTAGAACTGAATGAACTGAATGAGAACTTGCTGTGAAAGTACATGAGAGGAGTGCAGATCCATGGTGAAAGCCACTCTCCTGGACTTAGCATCCATCTGTAGCATGAAGGAGTTCAACTTGTTTTTACAAGAATTCACCTGGAGAGAGAGGAGAGACAGGGAAGATGAATTATCAAGAGTTGGAGGGAACCGGCTGTAGCTCAATTGGTAGGGATCTGGTTTACCACATGGGAGGCCCCGGGTTCGGTTCCCAGGGCCTCCTTGAGCAGGCAGACAGCCTCGAGAAGGCAAGCCGCCGTGGGCAGGGCAGGCTGCCGCAGGCAGGGCAGGCCAATGGGAGCAAGGGCAAGCCCCCGCAAGCAAGGGCAAGCCGCTGCGAGCAGGCAGGACACCACGCGGTTAGCTGACTCGGCGGGTCACCACAGCGGGGGGAGACAAGCAGACACAGAAGAACGCAAAAATGAACACAGCAAGAACAATCAGAAAGGGGGGGATATATAATAAATAAGAAATAAATCTTTAAAAAAAAAAAAGAGTTGGGCTCTGACCTCAGGTAGACCTACCTTCAAAACTTGGTTCTTCTTCTTAATAAGTGGGTGGGTGACCTTTGGAAAGTTACCTACCTCCCTAAATCTGTTTCTTCTGTCTAATGGGGATGTTAACAGTACCTGCCCCAAAGGGCTGATGGGGAAAAAGTGCATGCAAAGTGCTTAGTGTTTTAGTACCTGTTCTATATGAACATTACTTAGAGCTGTTATTATCACTACAGGTGCAGAGCCATACTGTTCCACTATACAGCCTCTTTCAAAAAGGAAAGGCAAATGAGGGTCAACTTTTCAATATAAATACTACAATGTTCCCATTTCTGTGAGATGCAGTATTATCTTTTTTTTTT
>PVKH010032882.1:0-12098 GCA_004027955.1 Chaetophractus vellerosus | reverse complement strand
TTTATTTTATTCTGGAGGTACCAGGAATTGAACCTGGGACCTCATACATGGGAAGCAGGCACTCATCCATTGAGCTACACCTGCTCTGGTGCTTGCTTTACCAGTGAGGAAACCAAAACATAGTTATACTTAAATAAAGTTGTCAAAAAGAAAAAAAATACAAGACAATGAAAATTGTCTCTTCTATATACTAATTAAGACACTATACTCATTCACTGACGTAGCAGGAAAAACTTGCTCCATGTTAGGTTCATTAACCTGTCAAGTGATCTGCTTTAATATGAAGACCTATCTAATTACCTATTTCGATGTGGCTACGAGGAATTATTCTCTTTTTGTTCAACAAGTCAATACATTTCATCCTGGACTCTCTTCCTTCCTTTCCACCCACTTCTTTTTATGAGAAACAAAACTTACAAGTTTTATGTTTGTTATAGCGTGTAGAGATGTTAATGTGCATCAAAAGCAAAAGAAAAAAAAGTCCAATTGGAAAGAGAAAAGCAAAGGGCAAATGGATAATATAACTTTGGGTAATTGGGAGATTGTCAGCCTGTTTTTGAACCATAAACCCAGTTACTATATTTTCAGGTACGGTGTTTAAGTTCTAAGCTTCGTGAGGCAGAAGACCCGTGTCTTTTACTTGTGTGATGTGGACCACAACACCTAACATGCATTGGGTGGGATATAGTGTAGTGATTTGGATCAAGACTGAGTTTGCTTGATGGTTGTGAAGCCTTGAACAAGTTACTTCACCTCTCTGGCACCCAGTTTCATTTTCTGTAAAATGGGGAGAACAGTACCTACCTAAAATGGTTGTGTTGAGGTTAAAATGAAATGACTTTTGCAAAGCAACTGTTCCATAACAGTTTTGGAGTTCTATGTGCTTTGGGGTAAATTATTCTCATTAATCTTTACAACTTTGTCCAATGGGCATTATGATCTTATTTTACAAATTAAGAAACTGAAATGCAAAGTTAAAAAATTTATCAAGATAGCAGAACATGTGGCAAAGCCAAGTAGATCAATCTGACTCATAAGGCCAAATTCTTTGCATTATGACATGTTACTCCTCTAGCACAGTTAATAAACATGTGCTAATTGATAGGTCTTCAATAAATGACTTTAAAACATTTTAGATCCCATTTCTCCAAAAGGAGGTGGATTATTCCTAGTTTCTGGAAGACAGTTATTTATGTTGTCTGTGCTCAAAATCTTTAATGGGAATTTCTTTGGAATCTATAGTTCATTTTTTAATGTGCTCAATGGTGGCAAAATTTTAAGATGGAGTTGATTAAGGAAATTATCCAAACACATTAAATACATGAATGTGAGTGATTAATTTAGATAATTAAATTTGGGGTAATGGCAAGGTGTGAATACTGAATCTGTTTCATTCTGTTCACTTATACCCAAAGATCTAGAGCACATACTGGAAACAAACTATCAAAAGTTAAAGACAAATTGGCCAGCTTCCCAAGTTATCCAGTGCATAGCTTAGTTGCTTATTCCCAAACACATGCTACAAAGTAGGGACTAGGTCCTGACAAACATTTATATTGGGCTTCTTTGTTGTAAATTATTTTCCAAATGCCCATGTAGGATCTATTTTGTTTTTGCAGGTTGATTACTCTTGAACTAAGATGATTATCAATAAGCAATATCTATTTTGATGTCTTTGGAAAACAGTCAGACTAAACATACTCTCATGCATATATACACGGAAAAATAATTAACTGAACATCTGCTATTTTCTTTCAAATTGGGGCTTGGTTAAAAGAACACAAAATATGCATCAATGACCAGCTGCTTAGAAGCAAAGTTCAGCAAACATTTTTAAACTTTGCCAAAATGTTTAATACTTCTTTCTTTGTAAAATTTAATTGTGAAAATGCAGGCTCACAAAATGTATAAGACGACTCTTGATTATAGAATGTAATCTTAATTAAAGCGGATTAACTTAATACAATACCATGAAAATACATGCTAGCTGAAGCAAATTTTATCCATAATGTAATTTGTAATACTAGGAAGAATTCTCCTCTGGGAATTCAGCCTAATGCTGGCAACCATCTTCCTAGATCCTGTATCCAGATGTTAAAATGGGCCACTGCAGGTAGGTCCCTATCAATGGATTTTAGCTATAATTTTCATCACCTCGGGTTATACTTGATAATTTTTATTGGCTTCCAATTTTCTGGATGCTTAGCTGAAAATGTAGGAATTAACAGAATCATATATTCTGAGAGAAATTTCTGAATTAGACAGGATACTCCTTGTCATCTTTGAGTATAAATAGCAGTCTATTCATTAACTTCTACAAATATTTATAGCACTTAACTATGTGCCCAGCACAGTTCTGGTGGATACAACTATGAACAAGACAATCTTTTCCCTAAAGAAGCTTGTTATTTAGTAAACAATAAATGAGTGCCTTCATCTCTAACCAAAAATAGGGCTTTGTGCTAAAGTAAAAGGTTTTAACAGCTCTCTTTTCAGTATCAATTTAGCAGATAAATCTAGAGGTGTCAAGAATTTACTGATACTAACCATAGATAGGAAACACTCTCTGTAGGATTCTAGTAGGGAAACTATGCTAGGCATTTGGAAATGAAGATCTGAACACCTAGCAGGTAATTTGAAAATTTCTTCCAGTAATACAAGCATATTTTTGAGGCATACAGGAGTAAAAATGCAGGGAATGCCATCAATATTTGAGAATTTAGTGACTATGATGGAGTATAAGTGGAGGAAGAAAAAGGTGATATAAAAAAGTCTTAAGACAAAAATTTAGAACACTCAAGATATAGTCATTTTTTGTTTTACTAATAATATAATCATATCTTTTGCCTAATCACAAAAAACATCAGTTTTCACCAAGTTAGAATTTACCCAACGAAAGTTTTAGTATTTTCCTAGTTAGTTAATTATTGTCCAGACCATGAGGATATAAAAGAAACACTCTCCTCAACAAATGTCCCAACAACATTAAAGAATTCAGTCTTCTAAACAGAGAAGAATAACAAAGAACGTATTTACTCTCTCACCTTAAACAAATTTAACACTAGACAAAATATATGAAATAACAGTTTCAAATACTGGAGAACAGGTAAAGCATAACAGTGAATACTGAAGGCAGAGAAGCAAATGAGATATGCCCTATGCATGCCCCATCTCACTGCCTGGCAAGAGTTTCCAGGTTGCAGCATAGGAACAGGGAACCCAAGCAGAGCCCAGTGTTATTGCTGAGTTGAAGGTTTGGTGTTCAGGGAGGCCATGATGGCTAGAATTTGTGGAGGAGAGTATCAGAGATGTGTGTACTGAACAAAAAGAGAGTTCTTGGGAAGGCTTTCTTTAGACTTTGGCTGAGAATTGATCTGTGCATGTGAGTGAGAAAATTCTGAGGCTGGAGAAAGAACTACTGGCAAGGAGTAGGTGTAACCATCTCTGGCAATCACATAGTGCTGAGAATAGTTCATGATCCCACCAGTCAGAGTGGAAGATGTCCAAACACATGGGACATTGAGTAGATTACTCAAAGTATTTTGTATTCAGTAATAAAGCCAAATTAAGCCTAGAACAAAGTCAGTTCTGGACATGTGCTAACAAAGTTTAAAAGCAAGCCTTGAAAAGATCAAACTGAGTCTGGTAACCTAAATGCATCTCAGAATAAAGCCTCAAAATAATTAAAGTATCACAAAAAATTCCAGCACCAGTGTATGATTTCCAAACAAAAATTCAAGCATGAAATAAATGACAAAACTATGATTTATCACCAAGAGAAAAGTCAGACAAGAGAAATACACACAGAAAGTAAACATCATAGAATTAGTAGAAAAGGAGATTAATCTTCTATAGAAATACTGTATATGTTCAAGAAGATAGAGGAAAGCATGAGCATGATGAGAAAAACAGAAGATACAAAAAAGACACAAATGGAACTGCAGAGATGAAATATATAATATCTGAGATAAAAATACAGTGGATAGAATGAACAGCAGATTAGAAACTGCAGAAAAAAATAGCAAACTTGAAGAGCTAGCAATAGAAATTATCTAAAATAAAATAGACAGAGAATAAAAAGACAAAAGACCGAAAAAAAGTGAACAGGGCACCAGTAAGTTGTAGAACAAGGTCAGGCAGTCTAACATATTTGTAACTGGAGTCCCAGAAAAGGCAGTGAGGGTGGGAAACATAAAAAAATTTTTGAAAAAATAATAGCAAAACCTTTTCTAAATTTGATGAAAATGATAAACCCACAGGCCCAAGAAGCTCAATAGACCCCAAGAAGGAAACGTAAAGAAAATCACAACAAGGTGCAGTAAAATCAACTTGATGAAAATCAATAATAAAAAGAAAATTTTAAAAGCTTCCAGAGAGAAAAGAAATACTACATATAGAGGAAAAAAGATAAGAATAATAGTAGCCTTCTTCTTAATGAAATGCAAGCCAGAACAGAGTAGAGTGACATCTTAAAGTATTAAAAGGGAAAAACATATATAAGCTCAGCATAAAAATCTTTCAAAAATTAAGATGAAATGGAAACTTTTCATATATATAAATTCTGAGAGAATTCACTACTAGTACACCAGCACTACAATAAATGTTAAAGAAAATCTTTTAGGCAGAAAGAGAAATAAGTCCAGATGGAAATTTAGATTTTAAAAATAAATGAAGATGCCTCTATGGAGTATGAATATGTTCATATGGTCATGGAGTGTTGTCTCAGTGGGTGGAGACCCACACGATAACCAACAGAATATTGAATTCCCATCCTGAGGAGTCCTGCTACATTCTCTCATAGAGTGCTAGAATCTATAGAGTACAGGGGCAGTGCCTAGCATAGGAGGACAGACCAAAATGCCAGGCCCTTGATATTGACACTTGTACCTATGAACCTTGTTTTTTTTTGTTTGTTTGTTTGTTTGTTTTTTTAAGGGCCAAGCCATTTTATTGAGGGACTTCTAGAGTATTGAGGGAGGAGTGGGGATGAGGTCCAATGTCAGCAAACTGGCAGGGACCTTCTGATCTCACAGCTGCAGAAAGGTGAACCTGTTCTTGTAAAATTGAAACTTAGCCTAGTAATATATATAGCTAAGAGTTACCTCTTGAAAGCCTCCATGTTGCTCAAATGTGGCCTCTCTCTAAACCAAACTCAGCATATAAACTCACTGCCTTCCCCCCGGCATGGGACATGACTCCTGGGGATGAGCCCCACTGGAGCCAAGGGATTATTACCAAGCATCAATTAGCAATGCATTTGGAAAAAGACCTTGACCAAAAGGGGGGAATATTAAATACAAATTAATTTTTATAGCTAAGAGATTTCAAAGTGAGTTGGGAGGTTATTCCAGAGGTTATGCTCATGCACATCTGAGAAGGATCTCACTGATTGCCACAGTAAACAATGCCTCAAGCAGGGGTGATCCTAAGGACTCTAGAGACATCTGGACACTTTAGGCAGGGCAGACAACCCCAAGATATTGGCACCCCATTGGTGGGCCTTACCTTGGAATATATGATAATCTATCTCCCCAATGTATCAGAGTTAGATTCATTTATAATTTTCTCACACATAGTTCTTCTGCCCCTTTTAATTGAATCTATAATTACCACTATGCCCATTAAATATATGCTCCAGAGACTTAAACTTCCAGCTGTCATATGTTCATGTTGAGCCCTAAATCTCAGCAGAGTTGCAGCCAATACCTACTCTCCAGTTCACCAGACTCAACCAGAACAACTAACAAAATGATGATGGACAACAACCATCCCTAAAAACAGAGAGTATTTACAAATGCAAGCAAAACAGTTCTATTCATCTGCCCCATGGATCTAAGTTCCCTCTTAATCAGAAGCAGAGTGGGCCTCACCATCCCCAAATCCTCAAGATTGAGGAATGAGCAAACATAAGGAGGGAATGCAACTATGGACTAAAGTAGACTTATTATTATTCTAGAAATGGAAGAACTTATAACATTGATATAAATACAGTGGTCACCAGAGGTTCTGAGGGGAGGGAGATGGAAGAATAAGTGTAACCTGGGGCATTTTGGGAACATTGGAATTGTTCTGCCTGATATTGTAATGACAGATACAACTTATTATGCATTTTGTCAAAACCTATAAAATTGTGCGATGCAAAGTGTAAACCATAATGTAAACTATAGACCATGGTTAGTAGCAATGCTTCAATATGTGTTCATCAATTGTAAAAAATGTACCACACTAATGAAAGATGTTGTTAATGGGGGAATGTGTGGGAAGGGGAGGGGGAGGGGGTATATGGGAATCCCCTATATTTTCGATGTAATATTTATGTAATCTAAAACTTCTTTCAAAATAAGAGAAAAAATTTTAAAAATGAAGAGCATCAGGAAAATGGTTAATGTGGGGATAAATATAAATTTTTCTTGTTTTTACATCTCTTTAAAACATAAAAAACTTTTAGAACAGTTAATTTACTGTTAAAGTAAAAGTAATAATAATGTATTATGGGGTTTATAATGTTTATAAATATGAAATATATGACAAAAATAGTACAATGGCATGTACTGCTAGAAGGTTCTTATATGCAAAACGATCTGTTATTTGAAGGTGGACTATGATAAGTTAAAAATGTCCAGATGGGGAAAAAATATATATATAAATAAAAATAAAATAAAAATAAAAAAACAAATAGCAAGATGGTAGGTTTAAAACCAACTACATTGGGGAGTGGATGTGGCTCAAGGAGTTGAGCACCTGCTTCCCACATGGGAGGTCCTGGGTTCAGTTCCCAGTGCCTCCTAAAGAAAAAAAACAATGAGCAAAAACAACAAGCAAACAGACAAGAGAGCCATCTCAGGAGGCAAAAAAACCCCACAACTAACTAATTGATAATTGCCTTAAAGGTAAATAGGCTAAACACCCAAATTAAAAGCAGAGATTTTAAGCATGAATGGAAAGCAAGACCCAAGCATATGCTGTCTACAAGAAACCCACAGATAAGTTAACATAGAAGAATGAAAATATATATATCATACTAAAATGAATTTTTTAAAAAGCTGGAGTAGTTATATAAAAATCAGACAAAGATTTCAGAACAAGTTTACCAGTGATCAAAAGGTCATTTCTTAAAGATAAAGAGATCAATTCAGCAGGACTTAAAATCCTGTATGTTTATGTGTCTAATTACAGAGATTTAAATTACACAAAGCAAAACCTTATAAAATTTAAAGGAGAAATAACTCCACAATTACAATTAGAAATTCCAATATCCTTCTCACAATACTTTATTATGATGTTTTATTCTCTTTTTGCCTAACAAGTTGGTACATTTTGCCCTGGATACTCTTCCTTCTCTTCTACCCAACTCTTTTTACATGCTGTAGCATGTAGAGATGCTAACAAACATCAAAAACTAAAGAAAATGTAGTCCAATTGGAAAGAAAAAAGCAGAGGACAATTGGATATTATAGTTTTGGTTAATTAAGAGGTGATCTGCTTTCATACCATAAATCCAGTTCCTATATTTGGGAATGGGGTGTTTTAAAGCTTCTAAGCATCGTCAGGAAGGAGACTAGACTCTATCTTCTTCTGTGATTCCCACAATACCTCTCATGCATCAGGTAGGGTTTAGTGGAGTGATTAAGCATAATAGATTTGGATCAAGACTGACTGAGTTAGACTGATGCCTGAGGAACCTTGAACAAGTTACTTAATCTCTCTGGCATCTAGTTTCATTGTCTATTAAACAGGGAGAATAGTACCTACTTAAAAGGGTTGTTCTGAGACTTAAACAAGGTGACATTTCAAAGCACTTGTCCTATAACAGTTTTTGAGTTCTAGGTGCTTGGAGGTAACTTATCTTCATTAACCTTCACGACAATGTTGCAAAATGGGCATTATCTTCTTCATTTTACAAATTAAGAAAATAAAACTCAAAAGTCTATGTTGATCAATATTAACAGTGGTCAGAAACATTTGAAAAGAAAAATTAAGAAAACAATGCTATTTATGATATGAAACTATTAATTAGGGATATGAATAAATTAGGGATATATTTAAGAAAACATTTATAAAGCCACTATCCTAAAAGCTACAAAATATTGCTGAGAGAAATTTAAAGAGATCTAACTAAATGTAGACAGATGCAATGCTACTGGAACTTGAGGCTCTATATTAAGAAGTTAATTCTCCCCAAATTGATTTATAGATTCAATGCAATCCTAGTCAAAATCTTAGCAGGGATTTTGTAGAAATTGTCAAACTAAATCTAAAATTTATATAAAAATGCCAAGAAACTATAATAGCCAAAATAACTTTGGGGAAGAAAGAATAAAAAATGGTGTACTTATAAGAGTATTATAGACAGCTATAATAATCAAAGCAATGTGATATTGGCATAAAGGCAGACATATAGATCAACAGAATAGAAAAGAGAATCCATAAATAAACCCAAACATACACGGTCAACCAATTTTAACAAAGCTGCCAAAGGAAGGCATAATCATTTTAACATTTGGTGCAAGAACCATTGGATATCCAAAAATAAAGTAAATATGACCCTTATATCATATCCAAAAAATAACTTGAAGTAGATCATAGACCTAAAAATCAAAGCTGAAAGTCTTAGTAATATTGGATTAGGTGCATATGGGAATCCCCTATACATTCTCTGTAACATTTCTATAATCGAAGTATCTTTTAAAAAATAAAACAAGTGAAAAAATATATGGGATTAGGCAAAAATATCTTAAACAGCATCAACCATAAAAGGAAACATAATAAATTGAAATTCATCAATATTAAAATCTTTTGCACTTCAAAAGACAGTTAAAACAAGGAAAAGGTAAGTCACAGGCTGTGAAAAAATGTTAGCATAACATGTATTTGGTAAATGACTTGATACAGAATGCATAAAAAAGTCACACAGCTCAATAATAGCAACCTTATTTTTTTAAATGGCCAAAATATTTTAACAGAGACTTCATCAACAAAGGTATATGAGTGGCAAATAAACACATGAAAACATGTTCAGCTTCGTGTGTCATTAAGAGAATGAAATACCACTCCACACCTATTAGAGGCTGAGGGCTAAATTAAAAAAAAAAAACTCATATGAGGATATGGACTGACTAGAACTCCTATATATTGCTTGTGGATACGCAAAACAGTATGCCACTTTTAGAAAAAAATTTAGTAATTTCTTCTAAAATTAAATATATTTTACCATAAGACCCAACCATTCTATTCCTGGTATTTACTCAAAGAAATTAAAATATATATCTACACAAAGACTTGTACACAAATGTTCACAGCAACTTCATTGATATTAGCCCCAAACTGGAAACAGCCCAAATATCCATCAACTGGTAGATGACCAAACAAATAATGGTGTATCTTTGTAATGACACACTAGTTGGCAATAAAAATGAGCGCACTAATTACATAGTTGAGGACCCAGTTGAGCCACTCTGGACTTCTCACCTTCAGAACTGTGAGATAATAAATTTGTGTTGCTTTAAGCCGCTGAGCTTGTGGTATTGTTACAGCAGCAATAGAAAATTAATCTAAGGAGCTAGGCACGAATGACTGCATACCGTATGACTCCACTTACATGAAATTCCAGAAAAGGCAAAACTATAGTGCTAGAAATCAGATCAGTGGTTCCCAAGGGCTAGTAATTCAAAGTAGGTGATTGATTGCAAGGGGGTACAAGTTACCTTTTCTGGGTCATGGAAATGTTCTATATCATGATTGTTGTAGTTATACAACTGTGTGCATTTGTCAAAACTTACCATATTTTACACTTAAAATCATTGCATTTTATTATATATAAATTATACCTCAATAAAACTGACATACAAAGATATACTGACATACTGACGAACAGACAAATAACTTTAAGACTCTTTTTACCTTTTGACTTATCACATCTATTTTGATGCAAAATACTAGCTAAAATCAAGTATTAACACACCTACCACAATTCATATACCCAAGTGTCCTAGTTTTACAGGCTGCCAAGACAAATACTACACGACGAGCTCTCTTAAACAACAGGAATTTATTGGCTGGGAGAATTTATTGAAGCTAGAAGAAGTCCAAAATTGAGACATCATCAAGGCGGTGCTTCTCCCCAAAGCTGTAACATTCTGATGCTAGGTTGCTGACAATCCTTGGGGTTCTTTAGCTTACATCTCTGTTTCATACGACATGGCAATGTTCTCTCCTTCTTCCAGTTCCACTGACTCCAGGCTTCGGGCTCTTCAACATGGCTTTCCCTTCTTTGTTTGAATTTTTTCTTTTACAAGGGACTCCACGAATCTGGATTAGAACCACCGTCATTCAGTTGGGCCACACCTTAAATAAAAATAACATCTTTAAAAGGTCCTATTTACAATGGGTCCACACCCACAGGGCTGCAGATTAAAATTAAGAATGTCTAAATTAGGATACATAATTCAATCGACCACACCCAGGATACAATACATGAGACTGAATACCTTTTAGCCACCTCAAAGATGCTGACAATAATGTTTGAAATTATTACAATATACTGATACTAATGTGACAATTAATGATTGTCTATTTATTATTATATGCACACACACACTCATATAATATAGAAAGAGACTTTTCTTCACTATCCTTAAGTCATTTGCTATTGCTAATGAAGTGCTCACTTAGGCACACTGATTTCGTCTTTGAAGGTCAACATGAACCCTTTCAGGGTGATGCTCCATTTGACAATAAATGTCTCCCAGAGACCTGATAATCTATAGGGTAGCTCAGGTGAGATTTAAGGAAAACTTTTTGTTAGAGAACAAGTCTATATGTTAAGTCTCATTATTAGGTCAAAACTCAGAGTATCATGCTTAGGAGAACCTAGGGCTTAGTGGAAACTAAATATAGTAGTAGACAGCATTTATTGACCAATTGCTCTCTGACAGACTGTAATAGAGTCTGACTCCACCTCTTGATGTTTTAAGCCTGCCTGTGCCTCACATCCGGGCAGGCTGATAAGGTCCGGTTCTCCCTCCTTTGGACCTGGCAGAATGTTCAACCACGCAATCCCCTGCCCAGGCGTCCCTCAGACCAGCTCTATTCGCTATCCATACTAAAGCCCCAAGCCAGTCTCCTTTCCTTTTGCTCTCTGAAGCCATTTTTGGACCAGCTTCGGTGACCTGCCCTGCTTTTCCCGAAAAGCCTCATCATGTGAGTAATAAACTTTTTCATACTCTCTATGTCTGCAGCTGGTGTCTTGGGCGGTCTCGACATCAGAATCAAATTTGGGGTGGACGTCCATACCATTTCTGTGGATGACCACAACACCGGCATTCTTCTAAGCACTCGACTTGAACTTCCCATTTTACAGCTGAGGAAACTGAGAGCCGGGTAACTGGCTAAAGGCCACAGTGAGTCACAGGGATTCACACCGGAGTTCATGCTCTTAACCATATCAGCTTTCTGCTCATCAAACCATAATGGCAATGATGATGGGCAGCAGCAGCAGTATAATGATGAGATATATATCTTTATTATGGAAAATATAACTTGAAGACACTGAAGAGTTTTAAAAGGCTGTTTCAGAACAGCATAGAACAGCCTAGCATCCTCATCTGGTAGTTTAGGCTACTGTTAGGTTAGTCTGATACAATAGACAATGAGTGTCATGATTCAGCTCTACAAGACAAAGACTTGTCAGGTTGGCACTAGAGAGCATTATTTCAGGAATGTCTCCTTGTAACTCTCTCCTGGTATTAGGTGGCCCCTGCAATCAGCACATAATCTAGATAAAGAAACAAAAGACTCCATTTCAAATGTCTTCCCAAAAGAGGTGGTGACCCACAAGTTAAAGAATGTGTCACATAGTTACAAGGTTGACTCGCTATTACTGAAGGATCAAATAGGCAAAGAATAATCATGAAACCTTCCTGGAATTTTGGCAACAGAAGTTGGTAGATAAAGTGTGCTCCTCAACTAAGAGAACAAAAACATTTGAAAATGCATTAAAAAAAAAAAAAAAAAACAGAGGACAATCAAGGTTGAATTACCCAGACAGACAATCAGGAATTCCTTCAGAAGTAACCTCTACTTTTTTTTTTTTTTAAACA
>PVKH010032881.1:0-12104 GCA_004027955.1 Chaetophractus vellerosus | reverse complement strand
GAGATCAGAAAACGGTTGTTAAGTAATCCTGTGATGTAAGTATTATTCTTTATTCACAGGTTAACACAGGCTAAAAAGTTTAAAATTAAAGATCTTTATACAATTACACTGTTAATGTTCTTTCCTCACCTCAGCTGCTCTGAGAAAGGAGACTCAAACCAGATACATGTTGGAGTCAACTGAGACACTGTGTCAGAGAGACAAGTAGTCTCAACGTGGTATTTAATACTAGTACTTTAAGTATCTGGTAAAACAGAGACAGTGAATTACAAAGCAGTGGAAGAGGCTTAAAAAATCTGTAAAGATGAATTGAATATTTCCAACCAAAGAATATTTTTTAATATTGAAAATGTTGAAATCCAAAAGTCAGCATTATCTGAGGACCTAATGAGTATTTCTTAAAAAAAAAAAATCCATGAATAAACATCCACAGAAACTATATATAATAGTCCCCTCAAAGTAGTTACTTTAAACAGTTACATAACTACTGTGTATTACACTTCCAATAAACAAAATATACTATAACTCCCCATTGAGAAATGGAGCTTCAGTTTTCTTTACACTGTAACTCAAGCTTTCCCCACCAGACTTGCTGGCACAATGAAGCAACACAGTCTTAAAACCCAGTCTAAAACGAGTTGTTAACATCAGTTTTGGGAACTTCTATTTCCAGCAACAGAGGAGACTAAATAGGCAGAGAAATCCCTTTTGAGACTTTCTTTTTAAAGCACAGCCACGCTGGTGATAAAAGGAAACAACTATACTGTAAAGGCTTAGAAAGCAATGGTGCTACTGTCTATCCCAAGGGCATCTGCTTATTTTTCTTAGACTAGAAAGGTTTCATAATAACACGTCTTCCATTTTATGTAACTGAATATTGTGGATCTCACTTCTCAGGGGCTTTACTGAATATAAAGCAAAAACTGACAAAACAAGAAGAAATAAATCAGTAAGGATACAAAAATTTCATTAACAATTAACAAGATGAGTAAACAGACATATTCAAAACACTGTAACCAATAAAAAAATTTTTTTCCAAAAAAAAAAAAATTAAGTTTTAAGCAATTAAGAGTATTAATTGGCTCAGCACTAGAATCTGAGGGGGAAGGGGGACTTCCGTGTTGATTAATCCAGGGGCTCAGTACTACCATCAAGCATCAAAGTAGCAGTTTTCACTCTCTACCACTCTCTGCTATCCGCTATTCCAGAGTATAAAAATGAAATGAAATACATGTCATCTATCTGCACTGGAGTTCAGCCTCTGTTTTATTAGCTGTGTGACCTTGGACAAGTTACCTAACCTTTCTGAGCCTCGGTTTCCTCCTTTGTAAAATTTGAGATGATAATGGATATCATCAAAGAATTTGGGAGAAGATTAAAGCAGGTATTATACCTACAATGCTTAGGAAACTCCCAATTACATAGTAAAATTACAGTAACTATTAGTTATTGTGATATGAGGGACATAGAGATAATAAATTAGTAAGTATACAGGTGTTTGAAGACATGGAGGGAAGCAACAGAAAAAGCAAAACTACTGCATCCTAGTCTTTAAACTAAATAGACTGACACACCATTTACCACTCCACCTGGGAACTCTCAGAGACCGGTCCAGATGTGTACTTTTTATTTATTAAGATATGCTTGAACACTGGTCAAAATATACCTTTGTGGTAAGGAGTTACTCTATTTTAATGAGGTACTTCTGCAGTAATATTTGTAGAAAACAGCACTATCTCTTGATTATTAGTAAAGAGATCCTCCTACTGGGAAGATTTAAAAGGTTGGCTCCCAAATCAACCAAAGTGAAGGGAGTGAAGGGGGGGAGAGCTTAAGACTGTACAACTTTTAAAATGTGACTACGGGGGGAAAGAGATGTGGCTCAAGTGATTGGACTCCCATCTACCATATAGGAGGT
Organism: Chaetophractus vellerosus; assembly: GCA_004027955.1. Classification (NCBI taxonomy): domain Eukaryota; kingdom Metazoa; phylum Chordata; class Mammalia; order Cingulata; family Chlamyphoridae; genus Chaetophractus; species Chaetophractus vellerosus. The sequence goes on along the minus strand of PVKH010032881.1, from coordinate 10,186 downwards.
CCAGGGTTCGAGACCTGGGGCCTCCTGGTGAAGGCAAGCTGACCCATGCGGCGTCCTGGCCTGGGTGGAGAGCTGGCCCACGCAGAGTGCTGGCCCACAGAGAGAGCTGGCGCAGCAAGATGATGCAACAAAAAGAGACAGAGGAGAGACAATAAAGAGACGCAGCAGACCAGGGAGCTGAGGTGGCGAAAAAAGATTGAGCACCTCTCTCCCACTCCGGAGGGTCCCAGGATTGGTTCCAGGTGCTACCTAAAGAGAAGACAAGCAGACACAGAAGAACACACAGAGAGGAGACAGCAAGTGCAAAACAATGGGGACAGGTGGGAGGGTTGGGAATAAATAAAATCTTAAAAAAATATATATGAGTAAGAAGGAGGGCAAGATGACAAAATCCTGAAGTTTAGTAGGAACAGGCTCATGGGCAAGGTTTAGAGATGAAATGATCCCCAAAATCCAAAAGATACAGATTTTTATGCTGTTATCAAAACCAAGGAAAAAGTACAAAGAGCTCATGGGGTAATACCGCTTAACTAACTGGTGGATCCTCACAGGGTATTAGGATCAGTAGCACAGCATGGAGTCCAAGCAGAATCTGCTGGGTGAGCCCTTTGATACTAGGGTAGATTTGACAAGTCTGAAGATACATTTACTTGATTTATAAGTTTTCAGCAAATCCTAGAGGTAGAACAGTGATAAGGCCACTATGAGAGACTTTTGCCAGAGAAACCTAGATTTAGATTCTGGGATATCCTGGGAGACCTCACAATGAAGGGACACATATCCAGGCATATAGTATAATGTGGAGAATAGTGACAGAGCAAACATTCAACATCAGCTCAGATGAAACCCAGGCATGAAGTCTTGGGAACTGTCCCAAATGCTAAAGCAGTCTATCCTTATTAACACAGAGGTGTTTTCCAGAAAAGAGGGAGAAGGGTCTTTAGGTCCTAAAGATCCTTATCAAAACATTACACATACACATGATAACAAAATCAGACTTAAAAAATTCAAATAAATATTTTTACCAAGGATCTCTAGTGCCTTAGTACTCTTATAATAAGTAGAAATAGAAAATCTCAAACATCAGCCCAGACCTACAGAATCTGCATTTTTAGTAAGATCCCAAAGTGGTTTCCATGCACATTAAAGATTGAGAAGCACTGTACTAAAGGACACCAGAAAGTTTTAAACATTGACTCAGCAAGCTTATGGTATAGTTAGGGAAACTATCAAACACATGGAAAAGATGACAGACATTTAAGAGTAAATAATCTTGTAACTAGGAACCTTTTATTATAGGGTTGTTTTAGCCCTATCCTAGAAAATATACCTGTTATAGAGACTGATTTGTCATTTAAATTATACAATTATATAGTTACTATACTTTTACTTTTTATCTCCCCTAACCCAAGAGAAAAAGATGTAAGTCCTTTCGTCTCAACTCAGCCTAACTAAAAGCTGTAAACATAAGAAAAAACAGTAATAATGTCTACAGAAGGGTAAAGTAAAAATTTTTATGATTACTTTATTAACATAAAAATAGTGCCTTTCTAAAACTAAACTCCACAGCTATATCTATTACCTTGATGGGCAGACAAATGTATAATTTTTAGAGTGTTTTCACATGCTCTAAAAAAGTAAGATCTCTAACATTTGGGTAATAAATAATCGCATAAATGCTTATGTCAAGGTTTAAGTAAGCCAAGCATGACATTTCCAGAGAAAGAATCAGAATCTGCTACCAGGTAGAAATTTACCTGCTAGACTGATCAGATGATGGTCGTGGTGGCAGTGGTTCCACTGAAAATAATTCTTCACTGCCTTGCATGGCATCTATGCTAGTACTAGCCAAAGTGAATGGTGCAGTCGGGCGAGCGATACCCATTCTGACGGGAACAATCAGTGATTCTGCCACATTACACAATTCTTCTACAGCATAAGGTAGTAGTGCTTGGAATACACGCTTGCATTTTCCAATTGGCTGTGGGATAAAGTTGCTAAAGCAAAAAGAAAAATATAGTAATCTTTTATGAAACCTTTCATATATAAAATGTTACCGCTATCACAAAAAAAATTGTGTGCAAAATGAAATAAAAGCAAAAATCACAAAGGATGCCTTACTTTTTCTTTTTAGATGAAGCCATTTCCACACTAAGAATGACAAAAACTCTTGCCACTGAACGCAGAAATCTCATTGTCACAGCAATAGCTTCTTCTCTACGACCAGGTGTATATTTGTTTTGAAGTTCTTTCACTAAAGTACCTAGTAGAGTATCTAAGAGCTTAAAAAAATTATAATCACTTAATATTGAGACATTTCACAAGATGTTTAGACATAAAGTACAAAGTTCTAACAATTTTCCAGTAGTAACATTTTGTAATAAAATGTACAAGCAAATTTAGCCAAAACATTTACAATGCCAATAATATATGCAACATGCCTACACCATCATGCTTGACATCTAGTGAGTCTGATTATGGTCCCACAGTCCTATATGTATAGATTAATATTTTGAAGACCAATACCAAATAAAGGTTCTTGCCAAAACAGTAAGGTAGATTAAAATATTAATAAACTCATAATCCCATCACCCTCACTTAACCATTGTTATTTCTCGCTAGCCTCTTTCCTTTGTATACTTTATTAAGTAGATGCTAATTACAGAGAACATTCAATTTAATGGTCTCTTTAAAATGTTGTTCCTAAAACTGTTGTTTTTAAATTGCTGAATTACATTTCATAAATGTGGTTGTGTTGTAATTTGTTAAATAGCTTACTATTATTGCATCCATAGAGTATTTTCATTTTTAAGTTTTACAGAATTCTGTAACATGATTTTATCTTTCTTACACTGTAAATTATTTCTTTATGAAAGTGTCTTAGGGCATTGGTATTTTATGGCTCTTGGCATTGCCAATTTGTTCTCTAAAGAGTGCCAAATGCAGTACAATCCCATCAGTGCCTGAGTGTGTTCTTTTTTACCAAAACCTCATCAGCACAGAGTTTTATGGTTTAAATTTTTTTCTAATTTCACAGTAAAAAGGTGTACTTAAAAACAAACATATTAAGTTACAATTAATTTTGAACACTATTTCATATGCTTACATACTGTTGTATTTTAACACATTTTAGAAGGATTTTTATTGAGAATGAAAAAGAGCTCTGCTGTTAATGAGATGTTTAAACCCCTTATTCACTTCCCCTTAATGTGCTATTTAATCATAGCTTATTAGTACACTTACAGGAGTTTGAATTAGTAAAGTCATGGGATGCTACATAAGAAAAATGTACTCCTCATATGCTTGTAATAAACATTCAAAGAACTTACCAAAATATCTGCTGTACACTTGACTATAAGGCAATGAGTGAAACAGTCCAGCCGAATTGTGCCACTTTGCTGATTGAGGTATACTTGTTCTTCAGGCAAAAGATGGCCTATCCTACTGCTGGCACTGAGACTTGAGGGAGAAGGAAAAAAAATAGAATAGTACTATCACCTCCATTAACATGGGAAATAGATAAATCGCAAAATGTTTTAATGAATACATACGGGTCTTTATTTTCCTGTGAACCAAACATAATCATAGATTTCAGGGCATTCCAATCCTGCAGAACACGCTCCAATGCAAGCTGGGCAAATCTTGGGGGTTCTAAATCATGATCAGGCATATCTGAATCTAAAAATTAGAAAACGAGAAAGAAAAATAATGGGCAAGATAGAAATAAAACATTTTGCTTTTCATGTGTTATAAATGTCAAATTACTCACCTTCAGGATTAGCCGTTTTTCGGTTACGATCTTCCCTGATTCTAGGTGGTCTATACTGGCAGTGTTCTACTGTCTGCCTTGCAACAGTCTGCACTAAAAACAATAAGAGGTGTTCGCCCCTGCAAAACAGATAATTGTTATGAGAAAAGGCTTCTCAGGTGTGCTATGCTCTTATCAATTTGACTTATCTGCTATCCTAAAAATCCAACTTGCCTGCTGTTTGGCAGAGTGACCAGGTTAGTAGCAGTGAGCAGGCGATAAAGAAGATCAAGACGAGCAGATTTCTGTCCAGCAATTAGAGTTTTGCATTTACATTTTTCCCAGCAGTCACAATAGGCTGTTGGTGATGTCCGTTTGAGTCTAGAAAGAATTCATAAACAAGTCCAAAAACTGAAATTTTAAAAATTTACTAATGTCTATTTTGAAATTGTAGAGGCATAACTCGTTGTAGCCAGATAGAACCTTTGCTGATTTTTAAATACCTAGTGTAATTGTTAAAGCTTATTTAACTAGAGTACTTAGTATGAAATCTGTCCACAAACTCTCCCCAGAAGAGGTTCACCATAATGATTCTGGCATAGTCACTTCCTCTGGAATATCTTCTTTAATTCCTAATAGCCCCAATCTCAAGTGGCCCTCCTAAATGTATTTAATGAATCCTATTCCCTCTTATGGGCAGATATTTCTTGTTTATGTCTCTATTAGCTATAACACCTACACATCTGTAGCATATTTATAGTGATATCCCTATTGATGATCCTCAAACATTGAAGATGTTAGTGTTGGGAGTATTTTATTACTTCTGAGGTCTGTGGAAACTAACTAACTACTGCTGGATGAAGGGTTACTTCATCTAATTTAAGAAGAAAATAAGGCATAGGCCAATATTCACCATGACTCTGTTAATGCCTGTGGCCAATTTCCTGCTTGTAGATCTCCCTACAGGGGGCCTGCAACCTGGCTGGACAATACAGACAAAAACATTGTGTAGATGTGTTTTTCCAAGGAGTAATGTGATCCTAGTCACAATGTAGGAGCACACATTTCTTAGCATATTAGCCTAGTTTAATTTAAAGGTTTGTGCTAGAACTAACAAAAAATAAACATTTCAAAGTATACTATAAATCAGGAACCATATTTTCATACATAAACAGGCTTAAAAGGCAACCAGAGAAAACCCCATGCTTTCTAAATTTTGAAACAATTAAAACATGACTTAGTATATAGATTATTTAAATATAGCAATATAAATTCAACTATTTATAATTTTAATCTAAGGAAAACTAGACTTGTACTCACTTGCAGTCATGACCTTTATGACAGACCCTTGCACATTCCGTACAACAACAAAGTGACTCGAGTAAGCCACAAGTTCGACACTCAAAAATATCCTAAAATTAAAATAGTATATATATTTTTTAATTACGAGTATTTGTATAGCCCATCATAATAATTATATCTGGTATTTTCTAAAACAATTGAATCACAATGGCAGCAGATTAAAATTAATGGTGTGCTCCAGAAAACAGTCATAGAAGGGAATAGTGAATATACATTTTACAGCATTATACAAGCAGAGATAAATTACCACCAGTGGGGGAAAAATAATTTATATCATCTGGAAAATAGGCATTATAGTTATATAATCTACATCATGAGTTGCAGATCAGATTATACTACCCAGTAAATATTCTAATTTTCATGATATTTCATATTTAACAACCAGTCCTTCACCTCTTTTTATTTAATAGTTAAATCAAAATTATATTGGAAAATTTTATAACTCGAAGTAATGGGAAATAGCAGGCTTGCAATTCCAATGCTGAGAACTGTAATTCTATTGATGTTCAAGAGGGGGGAAAAAACCCCTAAAGGTAACAAAAATATAGGGAAATAGGAAAATAACTTACCTGGTTAATGTGCTCTGCACCAGTCCATGTAAAACTACAGGTATCATTACAACATAAGACGTATAGAGGAGAGTCATCAGGGTTGGTACCTGATGGGCAAACCATTCCCATAAATACATCTTCCTCTTTTTCACTTGAAGACACTTCAGCTAAAAAGGTTAAGAACATTAATAGTTCATCTCTCAGAAAAGGACTTATTCACAGCTATCTACTACTTTCTCAAATGTAAATTCCCAACAACACACAATATAAATCAGAAACTTTTTTTTTTTTAATTTATATACAAAGTCAGCATGCAGGAAATCTAGTCAGTTCTGGAGCAAAGTAAGGCAAAGTATAACGATATCATAACCCAAAACCACACATTATGAAAACACCAACACACAACAAAATCCTTAACTCTACATTAGGAAGTTAAGACTCAAGTCCTAGCTTTATTTAGCAAAAAAAGGCAGTCTCACAAATTATCACTAGTATTTAAAAAAGATAACCTTGTTCATCTTTCTAAAGGCTGGATGGCAGGAATTAATTTTCCTTTGATGTGTTATAATAAACAGGAATTCCAAGTCAGAAGTAACTACAATCAGCTGCCTTATCTTAGATTTACCCTTTCCACCCCCCCACCCCCAATGTACCAGGACTGGGGATTGAACCCGGGACCTCTTATGTGGGAAGCTGGCACTAAACCACTGAACCACATCAGCTCCCCTTGCCTTATGATTTAAATAAAATTTCATCACTACCACCAATTAACCAATGACAGGTTCTATCAGTAATCCGTCTTTATTTTCAAAAGGATGGTTATTACACTATCCATTAAGGAATATTTTTTAAATTAAAGTATCTTCAGAAATTTAAAAAATTATAATTTCCAAGCAATTATATCATTTATAAAGAAATTTAAGTTTGAATAATTATGATATTGGTATCTTTAGAAAGGATCTATTTATATTGAAAAATAAGCAGCTCTACTTACCTTTTGCAATTTTCTGGGCTGTTTCTAAGATGGTAATTGCAGCAGGATAAGCTCGGCCACTTACAGCTGACATAAATGGGGTCATCCCTCTTGCATCTCTAAAATGAAAAAAAAAAAAAGGCAAATAAAATATTATATTCTTTTCTGATTATAAAAGAAATACATGCTCATCAAAAACCAATTTTTTTTTTGTATTAAAACATGTCCCACAAGCCAAACTGTTAATTCTGGTGTCATTTTCTGGTCTCATATTATCTCATTTAAAGAAGAAAGCTACCTTGTGGAATTAAACCATGCTCTCCTTTCTTGGCCTTAGTGATACTAAAGAATAGCCTAGGAGGAGCTCTGGAATCAAATTGCCTAATGCTAAATCCAGTTTCTAACACTTTTTAGATGTGAGGATAGTAATAGTCTCTACCTTATAGAATTATGGTAAGGATTAAATGAGCATTAACTTAAAAAGCTTTTAGCACAATGCCTAGCAAATAACATGTAGTCAATAATTACATGTAGTTTCACCATCTGCACTTACTTGCTTGATAGGTCCCACTGTTACCTCAGATTGAACATAGCTAACAATTGAAATCATCTTTTTCTCCAAAACTGCTCTCTACCCTGATTGAGACAATGCAATGTTCTTCAGTTTTTAAAAAACACACCCACATTTTTTATTAAAACCAAAATAGGAAATTCTGGGAAGGTGGTGGAGTAGGAAGCTCCAAGGCTCACTTTTCCTCCGAAACAGCTAGTGGACAGGCAGAAACTGTCTAAAACAGCTGTTCTGGGGCTCTGGAGGCCAAGGTTATATTGTACAGCATTCAGGGAAGAGCAGGAGGAAAAGGTGAGAAACTGCAGTAAATAACAATTAGTAGTTTGCTCAGCCTAGCTGCCAGCACCCATCCCACACTCTCAAGGCAGGACATCTCAGGGAGATGGACGGGCATGGCCAAGCACTGATCAAGGCTTTCAATTTCAAATTCAGATTGCTGGGTCCCAGCTCTGAGATGCAGTTTTAGCCCACCACACACAGGTATGGCCAGAGCAATTGTTTCAACCCAGCTTATAGCCCACCCTCTCCCTCACTTTTCTCCATTAACAACATCTTTCATTAGTGTGGTACATTTGTTACAAGTGAACACCTAATGAAGTACTGCTACTAATCATGGTCTATAGTTTACATTACAGTTTACACTATGCCCGCACAATTAACAGTAATATTTTAATATTCTTTCATCAACTGTAACAAAGGTACCAAACTAATGCGAAGTGTCAACCATAGGGGGGTATATGGGAATGCTGTATCTTTTACATGACTTTTCTATAAACCTACAACTTCCCTAATTTAAAAAAAAAAATCTGAAAATTGAAAAAAAAAAAAAACCATTATGCTAAGTTAAAGGAACCAGACACAAAGTACTATATATTGTATGAATCCATTTATATACAATGTAAATACAAATAAATTTATAAACGGAATTAGATTAATGGTTATGTAGTGCTGGGAAGAAAAAGGATTAAGAGGTGACTTCTAAGTGGTATGGGGTCTTTATTTTGGGAGTAATGAAAATGTTTTACAATTGATTGTGATGAAGGCACAATTCTGATTATACTAAAAGCCACTGACTGTACACTTTGGATGAACTGTATGGTATGTGACTATATCTCAATAAAACTGCTTTAAAATAAATAAAAACAAAAACCATACTACTTCTCCCCCCAGGGTAAGCATAAGTTTGTTGTAAATAATTGGAATCCTCTGCATTTTCACTAAACAGGATGGTTTTATCAAAATTTATTTTCTTTAGCTTAAGTTATAAAAGCCAAATCTAACCACCCACACCTGGGGCTGAAGGGAGTTGGGGAGGATTCCTTACACTGAAAATCCTGAACATGCTTTTTCAAACCCCTTACCATACATCCTGCACCCCCATCACCACCATGCTCTAATTGAGCTTCACTGTTCTAATGTATTCTCCTAGCCAAACACAATTCAGGGGGAAAAAAAAATTCTTTCTTAACTGAGTCATCTACATGTTAACTAATTTCCAGATATACCACTTAGGAACCTTTCTTAGCAACTCTAGGAAATTCTCCTATATTTTAATATAAAAAGAAAACAGAGGACCTATTTGAGAATCTTTATGCCCATCACCTAAGGGTCAGGCAAAAGAACTTTGCCTCTCTTCTAATTTGTGTCAAAGCTGCTGTTAATAACATCAGCTTTTTATCAGAATAGCATTTTGAATTCTTTTCCAGATATTTTGTATACTTTCTCAGATGGGGGGGATCAGCCAATGTGAGAATATTAAAATAACTGATCTGTGAAATAGAAATTGTGGAAATAAAATGCAAAGTGCATTAAAAAGAGTATGACTAAAAACACTAAAATTTTAGACAATACCAAATGATTATGAGAAAACTGCATATAGATAATCTTTAAATACCATAAATGCAAACTAAAAATTACAAATAATTAAAAACCAAAAATAGAAAGATGCAAGGGATGTATACACACTGTTTTAATATATACCTTAAAGCACCAATAAATTAATAAGTTGGTTCTGTGGTGATAACTTAGTTTACAATCCAATGGCTTATTTTAGTAGTGTATGCTCCACTAAAGTCATCATAATTTCAAAAACTGAGTCATTTTCATCCAAAGGGCCATTAGGACTTGGAACATAAAAACTCTCTAACCCACCCACCCACTCAAAACCCTAAAACACCCTATGGCACTAAAATACAGGGAGATGATATAAGGGTCATGATTGAGTCTTAGTTCTGGAATCAAAATACAGACCAGGATTGGAATGCCAGCTCTTCCACTCACTAGTTTTCTGACCTTGGGCAAGTTAACTAACTTCTAAGCCCATTCCTTCCAATGTAAAAATGATAATAATATTACCGACTCCAGAGAGTTATTCCTAAAATTAAGAGTTAAGGAAAGTAGAGTTTGGCCCAGGTAATAGTTGACTTTTATAAAAACGCTTATTTTTCTGAGTTCGTAAAGAAAGACAATTAGGAGCGGCTGTGGCTCAATTGGCTGGGCTCCTGTTTACCATAGGGGAGGCCCCAGGTTCGATTCCCGAGGCCTCCTGGTGAAGGCAAGCCGGGCCGCACGGCATGGTGAGCTGACACATGCAAAGCAAGTAGATACAGCAAGCACAAGCAGCAAGGGGGGGTTAAATAAATAAATAAAGATAAATCTTTAAAAAAAAAAAAGAAAGAAAGAAAGAAAGACAATCTTGCTGAAAGCAGAGATATAATCTATTAATAGTTAATGAGGATTTATCAAGAGAACTTATCAACAACTCTGCATAATCTCATGATCATTCTGCAAGCCATGAAGAGTTCCAAAGAATCATCAGAGGGGCTGGCTGGATAGCCCAGTGGATAGGGCGCCGGCATACCACATGGGAGGCCCCGGGTTCGGTTCCCAGGGACCTCTCCTAGCGGGCAGACCGCCTTGAGAATGGCAAGCCGCCATGGGCGGGCCAGAGCCGCTGTGGGCAGGGCAAAAAGCTGCCACGG
>PVKH010032880.1:0-12094 GCA_004027955.1 Chaetophractus vellerosus | reverse complement strand
CTTGAGAAATCTCTCTCAGAGTCCTTGGAAACAGTCTTTTTAAGAACACTCATAAAGAAAGATGGCTTTGCCCTAAGAAGTACACCATTTTCCTCCCAGACTGAATCCAAACATTTGGACCCAGCAAGTGCATCCAGCACAGCACTAACGTAACTTATATCCAATACCCACTTTTCAGTAATGCACAGAGAAGGGTTTGCCCTGGGCCTTGTGTTTACTCCCAGGAACAGCCCCAACATGCAAGAGAATACTTTAGAAGCTTTCCATCAGATAAACAGAGGTCTTTCATATTGTTTTTGGTCATAAACAGCTCCTGACTGGAGGAAAACCGCAATTGAAGACCTTTGTCCTGATTCCCATCCTGTCCTGTGGTCCAGGGGCATCATCATCAGCTATGTTATCAGCAATGGGCATGAGGATCCAAACTGATACATAAAGGGTCAGCTATTCTGAGAGAAATATGAGATTAAGAGCCCTAAGGAAATATTTTCTCCTCATTGTGAACACTTTAAGTTAAGGATGTCTCATTCACATTTGTGTTCCCAAGCATCTCATATAAACACTTACACATAGTCAGTACTCAGGAAGGATGTTTAATTAAGTGAATGATAAATGACACTTTTTAAGGAATTTACCTTTGGATAGTTCATACTGGCCACTTTTGGTGTGTATATATGTACGTAGGGCTGTGAAGTCCCTTTTATTCTAGTGATCATGCAAGATGGAAAAAAGAAAATAATGCCTTCCTTTTTTGAGGGTTTACTGAGCCGCAGATAAAAGGGAAGAAATAATTCCATCTCATTCTAAGGAAACTAGAGAGTCTTTCAGTTCAAGAGATCAAAGCTGCATTAACTCTTCCAGTCACTGCCATCTACCATTTACTATCATTTACCACTCCAGAAAAGGTAATCTACTAAATAGTACCCAAGTGGCCTGGCAATTTATTAAGTGGGCAATTTATTCTTTTCTCGCTACGAAGATCAAACTACTCACCATTCAAATTCTCCACATTCCTCAGAGATAACAAGGTGGGAAAATATCCTTGTCTTACAGATGGAGATACTAAAGTTTAGACTTGAATCAAATCAGCAGAAGAAAGTAAAAGAAAAAGAATTTTCCACCTCCTACCCTAGTTCTCTAGTACACATTGTCCCTTCCCTATTTTAAGGTAGAATTGAGTTATTTAAGCTTTTCAGAGCCCCAAGAAAAAAACTGTTACCTTCTCCTTTTACCAAATCTGTATAAAAGAAGAGCTGCTTTTGGGGGGCTCCCAGAGAAGTGCCAATTTGCAACACTTTGAGGAACAGGGCATTGGCAGAGAAGGATAAGAAAATGGACTAATTCAGTAAACAAGGTGATAACCAAGAAATACTAAGTTATCAAGTCTCATGAGGCAAGGGAGTGTTGAAAAGATTTAAAGATAGTCATTCTTTGCCAGGAGTGATCAAAAGAAAATATTCAAAATGAAATCATACTGTAACTAAAACCAATCCATTTTTACATTTATCTTTTAAAACTTAGTTTATGCCCCTACGCTGGTCAGATTGAACTCATGTGGCCTTGTAAAGCAACATGTCTCTAGCGCCTGACTTAGGAGAAGTTGACAGTGTTGTCAGAGCCATGATGGTAAGAAAGCTCCTGGGATGCTTACAGCCCTGTCCAGGGTTCCCAAAAGCCCTCCTGCTTCATGAAAACAACAGCAAAAGCCACAATATATGAGCATGCTTCACAATATGCACTGTCTCATTTGATTGTCATGAAAAATCCTGCAAGCTACGTTTTAGTATCACCATTGTACAGATGAAAAACCTGAAGTGCAAATAAAATCGTTGAAGTGAAAAAAACTGAAGTGCAAATATTACTTTGCAAGTAATGTGGAAAATGAAAAAAAAAAAAAGTAAAATTCAAATAATGTGCAAAAATGCAAAAATGGAAGTGCAAATAATGTGCCTGAGTTCATACAGTGAGTAAATGGTAGAATCTGGTTGTAAACCTCAGCCTATAAAATTCCAAAATACATCTCTTCCTACATAGATGGTGCTTCTATGTTTCACTGCACTGTGTGAACTCTTCTGGTGAAAAGGTGAAGTAATGCCCTACTTGTATCGCACTTTTCAAAAAAAGTAAGAAAGCTTACTATAACAATTCCATGGGTGATTGTTGCCTGTACACAGTCCTGAATCTTCCAAAACAACTAAATCTATATAATCATTAAAATATTGATTATTTACTGAATGCCAAATTTGGAAAATGTGTTATGATGGTAGTTCCATCACAGAACTATCACCCCAGGCCCTTGAGAAATTCCTACCTAGCCTACAATTTGCACTAAATAAATATGCTGAGGGAATTTTTTAAAGGAAAATACACAAAAAAGCATTATGAAGATGTCTACTGTCAATAGTTATACTCTTTAAGTAATTTGGTTGCTGACATTTATCAAAAAATGTAAACTGGCCCCAAAACTTTCACTAATATGCCAAAAAAGTTAAGAATCGAGCATGTCAGAGTGATGGCAACCTGTCTGACTCACTTCCTATCACCAATAAAATAAAGCATATTAAGTGTAGGCCCAGGATAATCATATCTGTTAGCAGGGCCACACCTGGGATCCATGAAATACCCAAATACCACTGTAAAACATGCTTCCAGAGGCATATGCATGAGCATATATTAAGAGTGGTTATGCCTGGATGGTGCAATTGCCAATAGTTATAACTATTTTTTAAATCTCCTCTGTATTTTTGCATTTAAATAGCAAACCTAGGTTACTTTTGTCATAAAAATGTAAATATACTAACTTCCAGGAAAAAAATATCCTTCCAAATATATAGAAACACTTCTATTGAAGAACAGTTAAGACTCATTGTGCTTTTACTATGTGCCAGGCACTGTGCTATGTGTTTCATATGCAATAGCTTATTTAATGCTCATGACAACCCATTGAGGTGGATAATGCTATCTCTATTTTACAACTGAAAAAAAATTGAAGTAAAGAATGGTAGAATGATTTGCCCAAGATCAAACACACTTAGTAAGTTAAGAAACCAGCACTGAAACAAGCAAGCTCATGACAGGTTTGGCATTCTTAACCACCCCTACAATTTCACTGCACAATCAGCAGACTTAGGGTGATATTGCAATTAATACTACGAAATTAAAACTATTAAAAATGATCATCAAAAAATGACCATGAATGGGAAAACAGGGATCAAATTATTAGTAGTGTTTATTTTTCTGTGGTAGAACCAGAGAGGTTTGTTCCCTTCTTTCTAGTTTTCTGTAACTTCCAATATTTGTTTAATGATTGTATATGTATTTTATTGATTTTTATTCTTTAAAAAAAATAAGTAATGAAATCAATAGTCAAGAACTGCAGTATGCAAGGGCCCTAGATTATACTTTTGAGAAAACGTACAAATGTTAGAGACAAATCTTTTGAAGAGCCCAAATTCAAATTCCAGAAATCCAGCATGCTGTTTGAAAAGCCTGCAGGCAACGTGTGGAATCCAGGCGAATTCAAATCTTAAATCAACTCCGCTGCTGAGGAGGCAAGCATAAATAACATCAGTACTAGTAGTGTAATCTCAAATTATTACACGAGCGAATTTGAATACAGAAGTTCAGGTAGGTAAGAAAGTCTTACACTAGGCTGGCAGAGATCTAACAAGCTCTAAAAAGTTTATGAAACAGGTTCCAGATTCCAAGTGGCTCTAGAGCACTTTGAACCATTATCTTCCTCTTTATGAGGATGGATGGACTGATTGAAAGTTCAATTGAATACATATTTGTTGTTTGAGAAAGTTAGTAATAATGCAATACAGAGGCTCTATACTTGCTAGAGATGGGCCAGAAATTTGGCTCTAAGGTTTCTGACAACCAGCTGAAAAAAGGAAACAAAGTTAACTCTACAGTTTTCAGAAACCATAAGACAAAATTAACCAATTTTCCTGAATAGTCCAACTAGCTTGGAAACAAGAACAAGATAAAAATTACAAGAGTTCACACAAATAAGACTCCGTATAATACAATGAACAATATCCTTACAGTAAACATAATGATGTGTTTAGCAAAGTAATTCTCTGAACCCAAAATTTGAATCAGTAACACACATATACACAGACACACAAACACACTGGGGTAGGAATGATGGATAATACATCTGTCTGTTCTGTAATTAAACTTTATAGGCCTAGTTTAATCTAGGGCTGTGTTTAAGAATATTTCTGCTTCTTTGTCTTTTCTCTCTGGGCTCAATTTGTACAATGATTTGAGTTGAGACCCAAGAGTAGACAGGAACAGTCACTTTTCTACTATACACTTGTTATTCTGGATGTTCAATATTTATTGACAGTGACCAAGGCAGAAATTATTCAGTTGTCAGGTCACTGGACCGAAAATTTGTTGATGTTGGGAATGATATCTCTACTAACTTTTATTGCTCTGTATCTTAATGTTTAGTACAAAGTTATGAATCAGGTGGCCATTCCATTGTTAAAACTGAATTGATATGTAGTTTATCATGGTTTTTACCAGGTGGCTAGACTTAAGAAGTAGGTGAGAAAAGGTGAAAAGCAGCTTAGCAAGCTCAGACAGGTATCCAAGAAAGAAACACTCTATGATATTCTTTTGGGTCAACAATTTTAACCAAATGCCATTATCTATTTGCATATTTAAGATTACTTCCACGTTTCACTTTTGCTTTTGATTGTAATTCCTCAGATCCATGAGCCTGTGTTACCAGAGCTCTTTGGCACAGTTGACTCCAAAGTACTATGCTGAAAGTACTTGCAATCAACAACTGCATATGGATGAAAGGTAAAGAATAATCAGAACCTCCTGGACAGCCTGGGCAGACTTTAGCCCATCAGCAAAAGGGTCGTCCAGAAATAAAACTTGAGGCCTGGTGAGGCCAATGAGTTAAGGGATGTGTGTCATATACGCTACCCCAAGATCACAATTCTTCTCCCCAATATATACTTTCTCACTGTGTGTGGAAGTCAAGCGAAAGAGTTTAAGCACATTATATACAGATAAGAGGGGGGATCCTAATACCTCTCAGTTGCTTTCTATGTTCCAAGCATAATTGTTTCTTTTTTTTTAAGATTTATTTTTATTTATTTATATATTCCCCACCCCCTTGCTGCTTGTGCTTGCTGTGTTCATTTGCTTTGCAGTTTTCTATGTCTGCTTGTCTCCCCCTGCTGCGCCATCCCGCTGAGTCAGCTCACCACGCGGCAGCTTGCCTTCTCCAGGAGGCCCTGGGAACCGAACCCGGGGCCTCCCATGTGGTAAACCAGAGCCCTACCAATTGAGCCACAGCTGGTTCCCAAATTGTTTCTTTTAATATCCATAAATAACAAATGCTATCTCCATGTTAAAGATGATAACACTGACATTCAGAAGTTTAAAATATGTAATAATCTGTCCAGAATGTTAACCCAGGTATCTGACTTCAAGGACTATACTCTTCATCTTATATCATCAGAGAAAGTATTAATATGCTCAAACAGGTTAAATTATACTTCAGCAATTAGGAACTAATCAGCCTCCAAGAACATCAATGGCTAATTGTTTCAACATATTTGCCCCTTCCCCAGGAAGTGTCATGTGTCCAGATGACATTGAGCTTAGCACCACCAGTCTTACCCAGCACCCTAGTTCTTCATTGACTGTCATTCTGACTTCCAAGACCACCATTGTCATACCTCACATCTCTTGCACTTCAGTTGCCATCACAGCCTAAGCATACCACACCAGCTTTTCATCACACGCATGTTCATACTCATAAATTCCTATTCTTTCACACATTCCATATAACCAAGCTTTCCACTTAGTCTTTTGAAACCAATGTTCATTATCACCAAACTCCCCTACATGTACAATCTCTTCTCTGAATATTCTTTTCATCTTCTCAATCTGACTGAAACTTGATGGTCCCCTAAAGACACTGCTTCCTTTCATCTCTCAATAATGGGCTTTATGCCACACGTTATGTTTCCTGGGGCCCACCTAACTTGTCATTTTTGCTATTTACAAACTGTTTCCCCTCATTCTTCCTTCAAACTCCTTGCTCCTTAGAGCTCATGTCATCAGACTTTTCCAATCTTAACTCCTCCTCTCATGTACTAACCCTCTGATTTCTTGCATCACTCACCAAAACCTCTATCATCTTCTTCACCAGTCATGTTTTGATGACTTGAACTTGCACAAAAATGAGGCAACAAATATCAAGTCTTCTCAGTTCCTTGACCTCCTTAGCTCCAATAATCTCTTCTACGATTCATCCTCTGCTATATGATCATACCAAAGAATTTACCATCACCAATAATGACATCACCTTTAAAATCTCAAGTTTAAACTTACTGCATGGCAAGCATCCACTACCATTTTCTATCCTTTCCACCAACTTATACTGATGCTCCATGATCCTACTGAGAATTACCCCTACCATTTATATTTCACTATCCATCTGACCACTGATCTACTCAATTCTTTCCTAATCCAGCCCAGATTGCATGTTCATTATAACCACCCCCTTGTAAATATTCTTAATTGTTTTTCCCCACTCTCCTTCCATTGTACTCAGCTAGCAAAACACCAACACTGATGAAACTTGTTTATTCAATGCCTATAAACAGTTGTGCATTGCTGAGAAAATCACGTATGCATACTTATTAGATTCCCTTCACATTTAGTACTAAAGTTTCAACTTGGCAACCAAAATATAAGATGATGCTAGTTTGTTCATCTACTAAATTTAATTTTTCCTTATGTAAAATGTCTATTCCATGCCTTCAATTTCCTCAAATTCTCAACTTATATGCCTCTTCTCCTTCATTCTTGGATATACTTTTGCTGCATGTTTCATGGGAAGATACAGGAAATCAGAAGTACTCCATATTTCCACTACAAATTCCAACAACTGACCTACATCTATAATCACATATTGTCTCTTTAGTTCTATGCAAATATAAAAAATGTCTCCAATTTTATCTAAAACCAATTATTCTTCTTGTGCCCTGACTCCATTCTTCTCTCACTTTCTTAGGGTTGGGCTCTACAGCTATTAATTTTTTACTGCATAATAGCATCATCAATTTTTACTCTCCAATTGATCATTCCCATAGACATACAAATATACTTTAATATCAACCATCCTTAAAAGAGAAAGAAAACCTTTCTTGTACACTTTTATCACTTCAGCCTTTGTCTCATGTCTCTGTCCCTAATGCAGCAAACAACTAAAAAATAGTCTTATGTTCTCTGTCTCCATTTCTTAACTTTCCAATCTCTCCTCAACCACTGATTCTCTCCTATCACTCCACTCAAAGATTTTGGTCTTCAGTGGTCAACTATGACCTGCTCACTCCTTTAAGTACTGCCTTCTCTAGGACTCAATAGATACCACACTTTCTAATTTTTCTCCTACTTAACTGGTGGCTTCTTCTCAAATCTCTTTTGCTGACTTCCTCTGTTCTATCAGATCTCTTATGATAGAATATGCCAAGAGTCTGTCCTTGGTTCTCTCATCTCTAGTTACAATCTTTAAGATGATTCCATCCAGTTTCAAATACAATCTATATACTAATGAAACTCAAATTTATATCCCAAGTCAAGACCTCTCCTTGAGGTCTACACTCCAATTGCCTACTTGACATGCCACTTAAATAACCTATAGGCATCTCAAACTTAACAGAGGCCATATATCCAAAAATATACTTCCCACTCTCTCACACCTTTTCATCTCAGTAAATGGCACCACCCAGTTGCTCAGGCTCAAAACCTGGAAGTCTATCGTGAATTCTTTCTAACCCTTACCATTCTGTGTCTCCAATACTTCTGTAAGTCCTTTTGTCCTACTTTCAAAAATATATCTCAAACCTGAACAATTCTCAATATGTCCATAACTTCATCTGGTCCATGCTACCATCACCTTTTTCTGAGAATGCTAAAATGGTCTATTATTTGATGCCCCTGCCTCCACTCTTAACCATTTTTTGGTTCTGCCTCTAAAGAGAATTCTTCTTATCATATCACTCAACCCCTTCCCCCACATAAACACACATACACAATACACATCAGTGCCTGCTTGCCTCTGCTCAAAACCTTCCCATGGCTTTCCATCACACTTAAATACAATTAAAAAATTTTCACTATGGTTCATAAGACCCTACATGATCTATATGATGTGGTCTCTGCTTCTCTCTCTGGGGTCATTTCCTCCCCCATCTTCCCCTTGGTTACTATATTAGTGCCGCACACATCTTTCTGTATGCAGGAATCAGGCTCATCCTCATCTCTGTGGTCTTCACACTTGCTGGCCCCTATGCCTGGAATGCTTTCCCACAAATCTGCACAAGGCTGCAGCCTTACTATCATCCAGGTGTTCACTGAGAAGTCACCTCCTCAAAGAAGGAGCAAAGGCTGTTCTCTCACACAAACACACACACCAGTCACACCCTCCTACATTACCCTATTTTATCTTCTACATAGGACTTGCCAGGATTTGACGTTATCTTCTTTATTTGTCTATATTTATTTTCTCTCTCCCCACTAGTACATGTATTCCTTGAAGCCAGGAATATCTTCCTGAGACATTTCTGTATTCCCAGAGCCTATAATAGTGCCCAGGATCTAGATGTCACAATTTTTTTTCTGACTGGTAACAGAAAAAAAAATATCTACTTCAAAATAAAATAAAATATCTGTGCAAAGAAAGTTTGTGAGATAAGGACTATGGTGATATCAGGTGATTAGCCGGGGGTACTCTGAGATTAAGTTAAATAGAGAGAGAAAAAAAAGTAATCATGGAAATTAGATAATAGTCTCGTTTGAATATGGTTGCAAACAGAGAATATACTTATCCTTTAGAGAGATACTGAAGCAAATCAAGCAATACCATAGCATTGAACTTAGAATCTCATAGAGACTGGTAAGTAAAGAAATAAGTGTTCTTGAAGATAGAGCTATTGAAAAGCTTTACAGATAAAAAGGAATCGTTAGGAAAAGAATTGTGCCAAGGGCCCTTAGAAAAAATTATAGCCATAGAAACATCAGAGGCATCTTTGGAATATAATGTTCTGAAAAAAAACATGATTTTAAGTTATATTAGTAGGGGCCTGACTAAGCTTGCAGTCACGCTCCAGTAACTATTCATTAATTTTAAGAACTCTCCAACTCTCTCCCTTCCTAAAACATGAGTAATGTGGAAGTCCCATGGGAGTCTCTGAAAAGGAGAAAGTAAACTTGACTTTAGTATTTGAACTGTAAAGTAGTGATCAATTAGTTTATTAATAATCAGATAATTGAGCAGAGGGTTCTTGAATAAAATGAAAAGTAGAAATAACCAGCAGGACAATTTTAAGAACCATCTCTCAGCTTTATAAACTAATCCTCCTCTAATGGCCCTTTTTAATGTAATTTATAGTTTCATCATTACCCTTTTTGTATTAGTAATTATTTCTAAAATACCAAAGAACCATCTTTTTTTCAAGGTCCTTCCCTCAGTCTGATTTACAACCCAGCTCAAGTTGGACTCTGTCTTTCTGAGGTTTGACATTTCAAAATATTTATTGCTCTTCTACATTAATGCCTTTCTCATGAATCTGAAGGTGACCGTTATTTCTTTCATCGTGTTGTAATTAAATGGATCAACTATTGCTTTATTATTTCCACTATTTGTCTGCACAGCACATTAAAACTTTCAGATTAGAAAGTAATATTGAGCACTGTGTGAACTATAACAAACAAATATTTCCGAAAATATAGGTTCCTCTTGATGCATCGCTAAAGGAGCTGTTCCAAGCGAAAGCACAAAATCTTTAATATTTTATTGATCAGATCTAAACCTTCTGCCCAAAGTGGCAATTAAATTTCAATTAAACTGACTGAAAGCATCATATTAAATTTCAGCACTTTACGAGCTATCAGATAATGCTGCAGGACAAATCTTTAGTATGATCACACTCTTTTCAAATTATATTATCCTGTTCATTCACAATAAAAGTGACAGTTTTAGGTATACTTTCAATATTTCTTGAATATAAACCCTCTAATGAACACATTTTATTGCCTTTAAATCAATTATTATTGGATATTTTAATAAAGTGAATTGAGCACTTTGTTTTACACACTGCTTAGAAGTTATTATATTTTGCAGTCTGCATAGCCAAGAACTGAATCAGACAGAGAAATGGCCAAATATCTGACAGTATAGGAGAAATGGAATGAGCCATTTATGAGGAGGAGGGCTTCCTGCCTCACGCTATAACATTTAATGGTACATGCTAATTAGCATCTGATTAATGTTTTTTTTTTTTTGAAACATAGACCCAAGTTCTAGACATAGCTCTTTTTGCAAAAGGAACATGTTAGAAACCATAACATCATACATATATATTTAAGCTTATGTATATTTTTCAGGGAAATTATGACCTGCTTTTTGTTGATTTGTTCCTGTCACATTTGCTCTTTGCATTTGTGATTTATAGTATTATATCCAAGTCTTTCAGAACAAAGTCCATGCTAAATGTTGACCAAGATTGTGTCTTTTTTAATGATATTAATAGAAACCTATCGCTGTTGGTTTATTCACTTTGGCCACCTTTATGATTAAAGCAGATCCCAGCCTTTAGCATTCAGCTGAGGTGGTCAGTATTGATTGTCACGCTGGCCAAAATTAATGCTTCAGCTCTTTGCAGTACAGATCACTCATCACATACTTGAGACACTACTTCATAGTCATTTCATACAAAGTTCAATGCACTGCTACCATTTCATGCACATATGTACACCATTAACACACAAATTGGAGAAACATAGCGCAGAGACACACGCAGAGAGAAGACAAGGAAAGAGCATGCCTTTTACTTTGAAAGGGCCTGCCACATATAAGGATTTTGCCCTGCTTTGTGAATACAGAGATGCCTTTATTGGTGAAGTTAAAAGGATGCTGTAATAACCTCAGTATAATTCATTGGCATGGATTAAATTAAAATTCAGATGAAAATCATGATTTCCTATTGAAATGATCCAATTAGATTATGGTCCCTGAACCTGAGTAATTGAATCTTAAGGCGACAAGGGACTTTAACAAGTCATTAAAACTATCCTTCTGTGTGGAACTGGATTAAGGGACCAATAGCAAGGCTGTTCACCAATGTGGCATCAATCTATAAGGGATACAAAAACACCATCTCAGTAAATGTGCAACCAGTTAACTCCAGCTCCCATATGGAACCTGGATAGTGTTCCATATGCAACAAATTGCCCTAACTTTCACAGAAGCGGACAGTGCCCACAAGTCACAATTTTAATAATATTCATTTCTGGAGCTGTTTTCTCTGCTGAGCATTTTGGTGATGAGTCCACATCAGCTAAAATTAGGCAAATACAATCAACTGTTGACTTTACCTGGAACGAGTGATGTAGTACCTGCTTCCCAACAGCAACAAAAAACGGTGGTTTGGAAATTAAAAATTAACATTCTTTGAAGTAGGAAATGCTTCTTTGCTCAACTATTTCAGCATATCGACTGTGCTTTGGGCAGTTGAAGTGAATTAATAAGAAATAAGTTTCTGTACACAATTTTTATCAAGAGAAAATCAATTTCTTCTGCACTCACATTTTACAAAGGCCCAAAGAATTGTTGTGTCAGGCAAGACTCCACCATATTACTCCTCATAAACCACAAATATAGGAAAATACATTCAAATTTTAAACAATCCTCAGTATTGGCAAGATCACCCATACATATAATGTAAACCTTAATTATAGCTTCAGTCTATGTATGTGGACTCTGATTTAGGTTAAGCAGAGACAGTTAACAACTGACAAGCCTGAATATGTTCACTAACCTACATAAGTGAGCTAGTGCTTCACACATTGGCAAAGAAGTAGGGAAATATAATGGGGGGAGGGGGTGGTGAACTAAGTGCCGACACTTTTAAAAATAAGCATAGATGAACGTATATTTCCCAGGAAGGGTTGAACTCTTTGAAGTTGACAACTTAGAAGCCTGCCCATGTGGACTTCCTCAGGTAAAGATGACCTAGTGGAAGGAAGCCAGGCTGACCTTGCCAGCCACTCTGCC
>PVKH010032879.1:0-12098 GCA_004027955.1 Chaetophractus vellerosus | reverse complement strand
ATACCAGTTCATCCACACTTCCTGAACTTTTCTTTGTCATGTAGGGAGCAAACCTCATGGTCTTTCATCAGTTTTAGGATAGTCTTCATCCAGTGATTTTCTTAGTTTATGAAGACCGGTTTTATAAAGATATGAAAATATGTACCATTTGCTTTGGCTTGTACAGTGAAATCGATTTGTGTTATTTGCTATTTATAGTCTCCTCTGTATGTCTTCAGTGTTCTTATGTGTTTGTATCATATCTAATACAGAATCAAGTAGAAGGGACACAAATAGAATGGTACATTTTTAAGGTTTTTTTTCATAATCAAAATATAAAATCAGGCATTTCAAGCTCTTTGAATAGAGCATGAGAACAAAATAACAATGAAATGAGCATTATTTTTCAGCAATTTATTTCATTTTGGGGTGGCCACACAAAATATTGGATCTGCATATTTCTTGGTAGGTGATGGAGGAGGGAAGTGAGATATGTATCTGTTGTTTGATATGACAGAAAATGGTCAGGCTCTTTTTTTTCCCCAAACTATTTAGGATTTTGCAATCAACTAAGTCCTTTATTTTCATTCTTAACATATGAAAATTAGTTTTTACATTGTATATGAAATATGGTTCTTGCTTGTAATGCTTTGTTTCTGTTTTTACTCTTTCTTTTTTATGAGTTTATTCAACTGTTGCATTAAAACAAAATGACACATGAAATCAAATTTTAAATTTCTCTTCACCCTTCTCAATAAGCCATATCAATCAAAATTGCATTGTGTTACTGTTTTGATAATTTTCTGTTATAGATGTGGAAAAGTTTGTCCATTTTTATCATAAATTATTTTTAAAAATAGCCAAAAAAGGTTTATTCAGTTAATTTTGAGGAAACTTAAAATGTTTGTCTATCCATTAAAACAATATTCTATAAAAATATTCTTGAAGAAAAATATGTCTTCTCTATAACTAATTTAACCTTCAATAATGAATTGTGTGGAATAAAATTGTTTAAAATTTCCTGACATTTTATGAAGATACCTACAAATAAGCAAGACAGCAAATAAAATATCTGGAAGACAGATGATACTGAGTAATTTTTTGATGGATTATACACACAGGTATAAAATTGCTTGATCCCTACTTCCTAGAAAAGGTTAATGACTCTTTTTGCTTTTACCCTTTTACTTAACTGTTATTTATAAAGATTAAAACAGTGAATGCATCCGAGGGTACATATGCCTATGTGTCAGTGTGACTGTACAGGCTTTTCTGATATTATAGTGAACTGAGACACAATATGGATAGTGTTGTTAATCATTATTATTAAAGTTCATTCAATTCTGTACTACAAGTTCAGCCAGGGCTATTAGAGCAAAGTGCACCATTCAAAAACCTTTTTACTTAAATGAAACCAGAGAATACTTTCTATCTTATATATCAATATCTATATGATAAAAGTGGACTATACTCATGAAATAGTTAATTTTAGATTTTAAGAATAAAATATTTTGAAGTAAAAGATTTTAAAGTTATGTGTGCAGATTTTTCTTTCATCATTAATCTGTAGAAGTTACAGATTTTTAAAACCTATTTTTGTTTTATTTTGAATGTTTCCACAAAAAAATGTTTATTTCCATGTTAGCAGACTCCATCGTTTGTAATTGCCAGCCACCTATAGTGACCACCGATCTATAGTCTATGGTTTCATTATAATTATTTTAGGTAATTTCATAGTATGTACAATATGTTTATGCTAGTTTTCATTACCAAATATAACATGACTTTTATAGGAATATCCTTTTTCCAGGGCTTTGATTTTCAAAGATGTGCTAGTCATAAATGCATTGAATTAAAGTCATTTAGGAATTGGAGCACTTGAGTTTAAAGCAGGGAATTTAATACCTTTTCCTGAACCACCTTGAATTAGGTTTGTTGAGAGAAGAGAGCCGTAGCATTCATCAAACACTGACCTCTTCCTCTTATAGTGGTAACCAAGTCCTTGCTAATTTAACTTGAAGTGCATTAGTGTAAGTAACCTCTTTTTTGTGTGTGTTTCAGGTGTGTGGAAGTCATTGCAAAGGAAGGACAAAACCTGAAAGAGCTGTATTTGGTGTCCTGTAAAATCACAGATTATGGTATGTAATGAGCCATTGTCCTAACTCTTTTCAAGAATAAAAAGGTACAAAATCACTGAAAAAAAATTTTTAAGAACTTGGAGACTACTGTCTCATGAAGACTATCTTCATTTATCCTAATACTGTTCATACAAAAAAAGCAAGAAATCAGTGAGACCAGAACCAAAAAAATGGCATTATCAATTTATTGCCACATGCAATCGCACATGCATGTGCATGCCTACATACACACTCACACACACTCACCCAGGATTGAAAAGTATGGCTAAAAGAGCAATATGGTAAAAATAAATATCAAAACAATTAAGTGTTTTATATAATAAATATAACTAAAATAATCATTAGGTTGATTTGCTTAATTTAATGGCATGTCAAATGCATTTCTGCTGAAATTCTAAATGCCAAACTTCTTAATGCTTTACATTTTAAAAGTGTTGAAATGTCCGTGTTTAGATATATGAAAAGTAAAGGCTATACATTTGTATACAAGATTTTTAATTATAAGTTTTAATTACCCTTTAAAGTGGAGAAAACACGTGTTTTTTATAAAGATATGAAAATATGAAATTATCCTTTTGGAGTAATAAACAAAAATAATCTAGCCTTTCTTTTTTTGTTCAGTTTTATATGTTTTTCTTATCAATTTGTGTATTTAATCTAAATATATAGATTTTAAACATATTTTTGGCTTTATAGGAGACTGAAATTTTTTTTTTCTCTTTTCTGATTTTTCAGTTTGTTCATTTAAATTTGAAAATATACTTTCTACCTTGTGGGAAATTAATAATCCACTAAGTTTTCATAACTGTTACTTTAAACATATACTTGTAAATGACACCATATTAAGAATGATAAATGTGTGTAATGTGGATTTATCTGTACTGTTTCTGGGATTTGCTTTTCTTTTTTCCTAATTCCACTAAGTAAAAGGAATGTTTTGGTAAATTTTTCTTTCCTTATGGTTTGTTTTCTGGTTTGACATATTAGATTGCCATTTTGCTACTGTAACCCTCTTAAACCTTCAATATCTCCCTATTGCCTAGGCCATAGTAGGTTACCTTGCCAAACACAGGACATATACTTAGTACATGTAAATGTGTTGATTAATAGTACATTCATTCGTTCCAAACTCCTCTCTTAGCATTTAAGTTCATTTACCATCAGTCCCCTGCCTGTCCCTCCAGTTTTATTTTATTCCTCCCTTTTACCTATTCACCACCAATAGTCAGATTGCCAATCACCAAGAACAATGAATTAAATCCCTTATAATGAACTCTTTGAGATTTTGTAGTGGTAAATGTTGCTATAATTACATTCTCTTCTCCAGGATTTGGCGTATAACAAAGCTAGTGCCTAGCACTTATATATTGTTAGCAAATGCTAAGAAATGGTCCAGAAGATAAAGCAGGTAAAAAAGCACTGAAATAGGGACAGAAGATGTGAAATCAAGCTCTTTGTTCTTTGTCTGTTCTTTAGCCTTAGGGAAGTTCCTTCCCATCTCAGAGGCTCAGTGTCCTCATTTGTAAATGGGGAATTGATGTCTGACTTCCTTCTCCTGGGTACCCAGTGCCCAGTCTAGTGATTAGTGCAGTGTGTCCTGCTGACAAAAGGTTGCTTTCCTAAAGGGAGGGTGATGGAGAAAGGGTCAGACAAAATTCTTCTACCTCTTTTCCTGTCCTAGGTCTTTGAAGGTGTTTTGTTGTTGTTATTGTTGCTGCTGTTTAGTGATATTTTCATGGATCTGGTATTTTTTCCCCTGATGGGGTGAAAGATAGATTAAAAACTTGCCAATACGGTTTACATTTATTTGTACCTCTGAATTATTTAGGCCAATGATTCTCAAGCCTCTCTGCACATTAGAATCATCTGGGGAGTTTCTAAACCATGCTGAAGCCTGAGCATCACCCAAGACTAATCAGAATCTCTAGGGGGTGGGACCCTGGCAATGTTTTATGAAAGCTGCCCTAAGTGATGCTATGTTAAGCCACACTTAAGAGCAACTGATCTGGTCCATTTGAGAGGGACCAGAAATGCACATTTTGGAGAATTTCCCCCTTTGATAGTTAATTTTATGTGTTAACTTGGCTAGGTTATGTTGTCCAGTTGTTTGATCAAACACTGGCCTAGATATTGCTATGAAGGTATATTGTAGACAGACTTCCATATGTAATAAGCAGGAGGGCTTCATCCAATCAGTTGGAGGCCTTAAGAGCAAAGAGCTGAGGGTTCTAGGGAGAAGAGGAAATTCTGTCTAAAGACTACCTTTTACCTTTTTACTGAGTTTCCAGCCTGCTGGCCACCTCTACAGATTTTAGACTCAAGACTTCAACAACAGTCTTACCAGAATTTCCCTGCCCTGTGGAATTTGGACTTGCCAGCCCCCACAATTGTGTGAGCCAATTCCTTAAGCAGACATACATATATAGACACACACACCTATACCCTATTGGTTTATTTCTCTGGAAAAAACTGACTAATACACCTCCCACAGTGACAAGTAATCAGTCACAATTTTCTCTTACCTTAGTCCTTCCAGCTTCAAGTCCTCTGCCTCATCTCATTTCCCTCTCTTCATTTCTAAGGTTTGAAATGTTCAAAGGGTGGTACAATGCCAAAAACACATATATAATTTTGTCAAAAAGACAATAAAAGGTATTATTCATTGTAACCAGAAAAGCAGCGTGCTATTGAAGGTAACTGCTCTGCTGGGGAATCTGTCTGTGTCCCCATGCCCTGTGTTAATAATAAATTCAAAGAAGGAAAAACAGATCCCCTTCCCTTATTTATCTGGGAAAGTAGAATCATATTCTGTGGAACATTTTGATTATTGGGGCTACTTAGAAATTGCAAAATTTGATGTACCCTTGATGCCTGAAAATTTTCATCTTTTAAGAGACTCTGTAATTCCGCTTCTTCTGATTAATTCCTAGTTAATCTAGTTAGGTTCCTCCTCACCTCCTCTTTCTATGGTGCTGTGTATGTATATGCTCTCAGTATAGTATACTGAGATTTAGAGTTTTGTGAAGGATGCATTGATTCAGAGACAGCAGCTTGGTTGGCGTATAATTTGTAATTTTTGTCAAGATTTTTGCAGGTGTTGAATGTGGTATGATAATACTTAGCAACACCTGGCCGGGCTGTTATGAAATTATGTTTATTTTAATTGATACATGATATAGTTGTCATGAAGAAAATTATCGTTCTAATAGGCTTCTAACTCCCTAAATTGAACATAGATCTTTATGGTAAAGGATAGCAATTATAAACAAATCAATACTTCAAACACAGCTAAATGAAAAATAGAGTCTTGGGAAATTGCCCCCTGAAGAGAAATCTAAGATTGTCACTCTTCTATCACTGAACAAATATATATTATAGGCAGTATTGAGGGGGGGGGGAAACAAACTTAAGTAGTCAGAGAGGTTAAAATTCCAGCTTTGCCACTTCTTTTGGTCTGTGACCTTGAGCAGTGGCTTACTTAACCTGCTAGTTTAATTACCTGTAAATTAACCACATGATAATACATACTACATCAGATAGTTAAAATGAATATAAAACATCTGTGTAGTGAGTGGCTGGTGGCACAGTGAACACTCGGTAATTGGCAGTTCCTATAATAGTAAAATTATCTCCTTCTCTGAAGAATTAGCCCTCTCCCTCCTCCAAGTGTGGCTTTACTGTTTGTGGGAATCACTGTTTAGATATTTGACCTGTATTTGTCTATACCTGCCTGTTTGACATCCATGCCTAAACAAACTAAACCAGATTTTTATTAGTAGGGAATAAAGAGAAAGATGAAGCAGCACATTTAAAACCCTTAATTTGTCCTCTTTTCTTAAGTTTCTCCCCTATCTCTTCTCTATGTTTCTTTCTTTCTTGTTTAGATAATTTTCTCTTGGCTCCATTTATGTGTTTCCTTGTCCTTGGAATAATTTGTCAGCTAATACTTTCCAACCTACCTTTCTTCTCTACTCAAAAACTTCTCTTTTGAAAATCCTCTTATATTGGAATAGTACATCCTTAAAATTTAAGAGGAAAGCAAGCAGAAGAAATCAACCTCTATCACTCAAGTCTATGAATGTCAGGACCACTTTTTCTCATAGGTTGTACAGCACAGAACATGTGGTATATTAAATGGGATGGATGAATAAACCACTTATCTCCATTAGCATCTCCATAGTGAATTTTATCAGAGTGACCCTTGTGTGAGGGGGCATTTCTAAAAAGGGCTCAGGTTTCTTTCTTGGATGTTATCACATTATTCTTGACTTTAGTACTCCTGAGAGCCCTGGAAATATACTCTATAGGATATCTTTTTGTTTCCCTTCTCAAGTAATCAAAAAACCTTTAATTAAAGAGGACTATAAACATTCAACTACTGACATCATTGTTTGGGGGTCTAAAAGGTCACTGACAGCCCATAAGCTCTGTCAGTGCCACTCCACATGCTCCTCTGTCACTCCCACTGGCCCTTGGTCGGCTCTCTTGGGGCTGTCTTTGGCTGCCCTTGGTATTCTGTTTGGTCACAATGCCCTTTTTTTCCTGGTCTGGGACTTTTTAACATAACACCGTGGCTTACCTTAGAAGCATTTGGAGTGCTCTGGGCAAACGGTCTCCCAAGTCAAGGAGGTCACTGTTCCCATAGTTATCATTGAAGATATCATTTCAATTGGCCAACCACACAACAGACATGATAATTCTGTCAACAAGTACTGATTCAGTACCCACTATATGCTGGGCCCTGTGCTAGATGCAGGAGTTACATAGTTTCTGTATTCCTGGAGCTTTCATTCTGGTGGGTTCCAGAAGACAGGACAAGCCTGATTATTGTATGTGTATATGTGTGTGTGTGTATCTATATATATAGATCATTGTGTTTTTCCTATTATTAGGTATGCATTACATGTAATGATTTAAAATTAAATTCCTGGTTTTTCCCCTTCATGTTTTATTTCATATTTCAAGTATGTAGAATGCATCTGGCTCTTCCAGACAAGAAGAATGGCAGGGAGTGGCCTGCTGACATTAATCTTTCCTTTGGTATAACCCATGCCTCACATCAGCCTTGTTGACCTTCTAATGCTATTGAAAGATTAATAGGTTGTACTTTCCATATCTTGTCTTGGATACCAGACCTCTTTAGCTGTTTGTTTGTTAACCCAAATTAAGATCTGGGATACTTTATCAAAGTAAGCACACTCAAGAAACAAAAGAAATCCCAACAAGCATACTGGGTTATACCAATACCACGAGTGGCTTCACCTTTTCCTGCCAAACCAACACTGATAAATTATTCAAGTGAAAGCCCTATGCAAAAATAATTTTGCTTGTTATTATATCATCACATTTTTTCACATTTTTCATATTAAAAGGTATGCATTACATGTAAAATTAAATTCCAGTTTTTTCCCTTTTATGTTTTCTTTCATTTTCAAATTATATTTCAGACTGTTCCAAGATTGCTGGGTAAGATTCAACTCCTTTTGTTACTACAAATAGCTCTAATAGTTGTAAAGTGACAGAGAAGAACTTTAGATAATACATTTGCAAGTCAAAAAGAGTGTCTTATTATTTACTGCTGATTATTCAGGCTTTCTTTCCATTCTGTCATTTAAATATAAATAGCTTTTATTGTTTCTAACAAAATAGTACTAAATTGCTAAATCTTCTATTGTTATAAATTTCCCATGTTTATATGTCCATCCTAAAAGTTATTTCTCTCCACTCCTAATTATTTTATCCCTAGAGTTCCCCACTACTGAATTTATATTTCTTCTGTTGTATTTAACAGGCATTATGTTTTTTTTTCCCCTCAGTAATGGTCATGGTGTTTCACCAAAGATTTGGTATTTAATTATAATCTTTAAAAAATTCTTTTAAAGCATATTTCCTAGGTCATCCCAATATTACAGCTATGTGACCTTGAAATAAAAGAATGAACAATTAAAATGCTTATCACTGTCTTCCCACACATACAAATCTCAAGTCTTTTGAGAAGTACTTCTTAAAACATTCCTTCAAAAAAATGTTCCCATAACCCATTCAAAGGCCAATTCTAGATTCATATATGATAGTTTTTCTTTTAAAAAACCTTCTGATTCACATTTAAAAGAGAAATGGATTCGTTTCTCCGTGTTTACCCTGTAACTTTCTCTTACTTCCAAGTACATATATGTAATTCTTCCAAATTAATTTCTTTTTATAACTATACTACACTTTGATATTTAACTGAATTATTAACTGAAATATTAATTTTCCTCTCCTTGATTACTTTTAACGTTTCTGGAGTTTAGTGTTTAATTTTAATTAGCTTTTTTAACATTAATCTTGTGAGGGACTCTTACTATAGATTTTTTTAAATTGTTCCAAATCACATAAAGAGTCGTTCTTCAGAATCCTAAATTTGACCCTCACTGCTTAGTATGCTTGAAAATGCAGATGTGAAACATTTGTTTTCCTTGTACTATGCAATAATATAAATATAATTATTACTAACCATTATCACCATATATCAGTGATGGATAGAGCTAAAGGGAACTGGAACAAACACCAAGATAGTTGCAGTAACACTTTGAGTTCCAGTATCCCACCCAAGAAATGCTTACATAATGTTTAAAACTTCTTGAAAATAAGTGTCTTTGGTGACAGTGAGTTCTCTGTTAAACAGAATAACAGCTATGTATAGCAGGGGAAGCAGAGAGAGATTGAAAGGTGATGAGGTTTTGTTTTTTTGTTTGTCTGTTTTACTATTACTATTATTGGAATAATAAAAATGCTCTAATAATGATTAAAGTGATGAATGTACAACTATATACCATTGATTGTACACTTTGGATGGATTTATGCTTTATTAATATGTATCAATAAAATTAATTTATTAAAAAAAGAATGCTATTCAAGCTGGAATTATCTCTTGTGAGGATATGTGGAAAGATGGAAGCATTGGATAAGGAATTTGCCTACATGATATTTACATTCTATTCTAACATTGGGATTGATTCTGGACTGGTTTTGTTTTTTCTTTTATTTAGTAAACGTTTACTGTGTAGTTTGCTGTGTGCATACTGTTGGCTGGGTGCTGTGGAGAATACAAAGATAGATGAGAAGAACATACTTTTAAATTGAGAAAGAAGACAGAAGCAGTGAAAAGTTTCTAACATATTAAGCAGTATGATGATTTTAAAAACAGACCCTATAAGATATAAGGGCTCAGAGGAGGACAGGAT
Source organism: Chaetophractus vellerosus (assembly GCA_004027955.1). Classification (NCBI taxonomy): domain Eukaryota; kingdom Metazoa; phylum Chordata; class Mammalia; order Cingulata; family Chlamyphoridae; genus Chaetophractus; species Chaetophractus vellerosus. Next base: position 2,755 of record PVKH010032879.1, on the reverse strand, counting down.
CATCAAAACTGAAGTAGTGTGGGAAAGGATTTGTGGAAGACGAGGCGTGGGAGGAAAGAAAAGAGAAAGAAGGGCATTTGAGGTTAGAATAGCCTAGCAAAGACTCGAGTAAGAACATGTGTCTGAATGGATGAGTTGGTATGCATTGGCTAAGCTAAAGAAAGAACAAAAATCATCCAAAGTGATTACGTGCACACACGGGGAAATTTTTTGAAGAAACCTTATGAAAATATTCTAGTTGAAAATTCAGGGTAAGTTCCAATTTTCATCTCAACTTTTCCCATCTTATTCACCATTCCCATGGCAACAACTTCACTTAACATATATTATAAAAGAAAAAAGAAAAGAAACACTACTCTGGTTTCTAACTACCAATCAAACATCCATTTAAATTGGAGAGAAGTCAAACGTAAACCTTCATATCAATGCTAATAGTGATAAAATAGCTAACACTTATTGAATGTTCTCTGTGGGCATTATTCATTTAATCCTCTTAACACCCCATTTTAGATATGTACTATTAATATTCACGTTCACAGGTGTGGAAACTAAGGCCTGGAAAGGCTCATATTCAAATAGTTGTGAGTAACGATACGGTTTGATCCAATATTAAGTTATCTGCCTCAGAGCCTTCACTCAATCTTGCATAATCACTCACAGGTCAGTGACGTGCTTAGAAATACTTATTACTAGAGCGCTCTTTTGGATTTTTCCAGTTGTCACAGCTTTAAAATTACAACTGGGGCTGGCTCGATAGCCCAGTGGATAGGGCGCCGGCATACCACATGAGAGGCCCCGGGTTCAGTTCCCGGGGACCTCTCCTAGCGGGCAGACCGCCTTGAGAATGGCAAGCCGCCATGGGCAGGCCAGAGCCGCCGTGGGCAGGGCAAAAAGCTGCCACGGACAGGGCAAAAGCCGCCACGAGCAGGGCAGGTCTCCCGCGAATGGAGTGCAGCCAGCCACCCGCGAACTGAAAGCCGGCTGTGAATAGAAGCAGAAGCCGCCCACAAGCGGGGAAAGCCGCGCCTGCGCAGTGACCAAGTCTCGGCATGTCGCCACAATGGGGGGGAAGGGGAGATATGTAATAAAATAAATAAATCTTTAAAAAAAAAATACAACTGATCACAAGCTACTATGCTCGTCCATATGTGCATAAAAAAACACAATGTCACAAAGGAACTATCCCATGAAAGCTAATTAAATAGTTCAGCAACTTAATAGGCTTAATGTGCTTATTCACTATAGCTTTGTTCTGATGACACCAAATAGAAGTTACATGCCATGATTAAGTATGCCCAAGCTGAAAGGTGGAGTCTGTCATTGATAGTCAGTATGTATGCATGTTCTCAACAAATATTACTTTAATAATCTCAAAATTTTATTTAAATCTTCATGAGTTAGTTTTTCTCACATTCCCTTTTAAAATAATTACAACGAACTGATGAAGGAAGCAGAAATATTATTACCCCTTTTCAATGAATGAGGAAGTGAACCCAGAGACATTTTAGTTAGTTAGCAAAGCTAGAACTAATATCTTCCCTCTCCAAATCTTTTACTGGATTATGTGCAAATGACTTCTCCAATTCCTCTGCTTTTCCTGTAGAAATGGTTTCTTCCTTTAAATGGTTATTTGAAAGCCGTTTTAGACAACAATTAATAAAATAATTTCATAGCCATTATTTCAAAAGTGCAGATATTTCCAGGAATATGTAATTGTGCCATTCTCAAAAATATAAGCAATTGTTCTCTTCTTTAGATTCATCTTCCTTAACCTGAACTCAGAAGTTTCCAGGCCTCAGTGCCAGTCTGCCATAGTTGCCCATTAATTTGCTTCCCTTGGGAGAGCCTCTCAAACAATGCTCTCTGAGAAATCAAGAATGAATATCTCTCTTCAGTTTGAGTTTGTTCTTCAGTCCTCTGTGTTCTTTAGCTTTAGTGCTACTCATCTTCTGAGATGTCATGAAGAAGTGAGAAGGAAAAAGAGAGGAAACCCCAAGAGTTTCATCCCTCCCTTCCCAAGTGTCAAACCACAATCTTCTCTACTTAGAAGCGCTCTCTCATGGTTTTACTTTCTCTTTGAGATAATTTTGCCCTTCCCAGCTGATGTTTGATCAAATCTACTTCCCTGTTTGCTGGTTAATTAGCCTTCTTAAGACAGTTGGCATCTGATTTATTTTTAAGAACAAAACAACAAAAAATAAACCAAAACAAACACCTGCCAAATTTCCCATTAGAAAGTGATAACTCTCAAAGCACAATAGAAATTAAACATTAAAACAATTGATTTTGCTGTGTCCCAATCAATGGCTAGGCTCACATGGTTATATCCACTAACACGGATAGGGTTAAGTCTCTCAGGAAAATCTTCCCCTTTTCATTTGTTAGTTGGACTTTATTATATAAAGAACCACTTTCGGGGGCTGGCTGTAGCCCAGTGGATAGGGCGCCGGTTCACCACATGGGAGGCCTGGGGTTCGGTTCCCAGGGCCTCTCCGAGCGGGCAGACCGCCTTGAGAGGGCAAGCCGCCGTGGGCGGGGCAGAGCCACTGTGGGCAGGGCAGAGCCACCACGGGCAGGGCAAAAAACCGCCACGGGCAGGGCAAAGCCACCACGGGCAGGGCAAGTCGCCCGCAAACAAAGCAGAGCCACCCACGAGCGGGACAAGCTGCCTGCACGGTGAGCTGACTTGGCACATCGCCACAAAGGGGGGAGACAAAAGCAGACACAGAAGAACGCAAAAATGAACACAGCAAGA
>PVKH010032878.1:0-12098 GCA_004027955.1 Chaetophractus vellerosus | reverse complement strand
ATTCTTACCTGTTTTTTTTTTAAATCATATGATAAACAATCAAATCACTTATAACCAATATTTATTTTGATCATTAACTTGTGAAGAAAATCTTTTCAGAAACTGAGAGCATTCCCTCTTTCTGTTTTAAAAGAGTCTACTTAAAATCATTTCAGCCCAAACTAGGAATAACTGAGAACAATTGACAATTTATACCAAGACTGTATAATCTGCATCAGTAGCTTATAAATTTCTGGAAAACAGTCAAGAGTTGTACTAATATATTTCTTCTACTCAGCAGTCCACAAGGAAATTTGACTTCATTTGCTTTTTCCCACTGAAAGTTTACTTCAGGATTCCAGGAAGAATTTCCGAAAAGAGAACAATATCTGGCAGCCTCTTTAGCTGACTCAAAGTAAAGGATGAATAGGATGCAGGGAAGGTCAGATTTAATTCAAAAGAGGATGTCTTGTTATTCTGATGTTACACCTTTGAGGCAAAGGCCTAATACCTTTACTGAAAATAAAAAGCAACAAAATGAATACTTTTCACTGCTAAAGACAGTAAGAGGACAAGGGTCATGTAATTGCATCTCTGCATTGTTTCACCCATTTTGTCTTTGTAATGGAAAACAACAAATAAATCAAAGAAATACTGCCCACTCTTTTATTTCATGTGTTAACTGGCATATTAATATATTTCCAAAAATATAGTAGACTTTAAGCAAGGTTAAGTAGAACTGTTTGATCAATTCAGTGAAAACAACAAGAAATGTGTTTTTAGAATATCAAAGAACACAAATAATTCTGTAAACAACTCTAAAAATGGTATAAGGAAAGATGGAGAACTAGAGAGAAAAAGAATCTTTGAAAAGGATCTAGAAAATGTAGAATTTTTTTCCATTTAACAGATGCAGAAACAATAACAAAATATTGAAAGACAATAAAAGCCTTACAATTATTTTATGCCAGGATCTTGCCTGGAAACCAACTTTTTATTTATCCTATTAGATCAGCTTTATCTGAGGAAGTTTTTTAAAACATGAAATCTATTGTGTGATTAGAAATTATTGTAAAAAAAGAATTCTATAATCAAAACATTAGGATATTTAATGTGTTTATTGCAGCATCAGAATCTTTAACATGCTATTGAATTTAATGACTCTCCAAAAGAAAATCATGAAATATTTCCAAACTTGTTTGACTATGGGAATTGAGAGGGAGGGAGAGAGAGAGAAGGAGAGAGAAAGCAACAATAGGGAATGATAGTCCATGAAATCCAAACTGGGACAGCTCCCCAATTTTTCTTTTCCATCATATAAAATGGCAGAAAACACTAAGAAAGAAAAGTAATTTTTGGTCTCTAATTCATTCAATTTAGAGTCTTCTCTAATTATATTTAGAGTAATCCCACCTAGATTCACTAGCATGAAAAATTAGAACACTAAGAATAAAGATTAGATCCTAAATATATCTGCAGATATATTTATGGTCAGATTAGTATCAGACTTCTCACTAACATTTTAAAATGCTAAAAGACAATAGAAGAGTATGATTAATCTAATTTTCTATATCCATCCAAAATAGCTTAATTTACTTGATGACAGAATGAAAACATTTTCACAACATTCAATCACTAAAATTTACAGGCCCATTTATGAGGGTGTATGTGCAGCAAAACTAATGGAAAAAACAACCTGACAGATTGAGAAAACAATGGTTTTAGTTCAGAAGAGTAGTGAGGGGTACTACCAGTCCAAATTAGAGCAAGAAAATCAGTCTCAATTTAAAAAAAAATATTATGAGAGGGAAATAAAGGTTAGAGGGAGTGGACAGGTAATCAATTGTATCACTGATGGTCAGAAAAAGCTGAAGATTTAATAAAGTTAATTGTTGTTATATTTAAAAAAGGAGAATCTATATGAATCTATATGAAATTATCCCTGGAAATATTCTTTGAGTGGTGGGGGCAGCCACAATGCATTTGTAAAAATGATGAAGTAAATATGGCCTTAACACACACAATTAAAATGAATAATTAAGCTAGCCTAATGGTCTAAAATGTGTTTATTAGTTTTCAATTTTTAGACTCAATTTATGGACAAATCAGAGAATAATTACATAACTTTTAGAATCAGTTTTTCTGTATCTACCAAACAATCCTTCTGAAATTGTGACTGGAAAACTGTTAAATGTGTTGATCAATTTGGGGAGAAATGGCATCATTGTAGTTTATTTTCAAATCCATGAACATGGTATGCCTCTCTTTTTATTGAGATCTTCTTTGGTTTCTATCATCAGAATTTGTAATATTTAGCAAGTCGTTCCTTTATGTGTTTTGTTAGATTTCAATATTTAATATTTTGGATCTATTATAAATAGTATTTTAAATTTCTATTTTAAATTGCTCATTGCTAGTATATAGAAATGCAATTGTGTTTCTGTGTTGATCTTGTATCCTTTGATTTCTAGGAGTTTTCCTTTTTCCTTCATTTTGATATTCCTATGTATATAATCACATCATCTGTGAATTTTTCCCTATATTCCCTGTTTTCTTCTTTAGAATGTTAAAATTTGAATTTCATTGATTGATTTTCAAATACCAAGCCAGCCTTTCATTCATAGGATAAATCATAATTGGCCATGAAGTACTATTCTTGTATATATTGCTGGATTTTATTTGCTAATGTTTCATTGAAGATTTTTGAACCTACATCCATGAAAGATGTTGGTCTATATTTTCTTTTATTGTCCTTCTGGTTTTCATATCATGGTAATGCTTATCTCATAACATCCTTAGGGAAGTATTTGCTCATTTTTAAGAGATTGTGTAAACTTGGTGTTGTCTCTTCTTTAAATGTTTGGTAGAATTTAACAATGAAACAAATGAGGAGCTGGAGATTTACTTTTCATGGGTTTTTTAATTAAGAATTAATTATTTTAATAATTATAAGGCTATTACAGCTATCCCTTTCATCTTAGGTAAGTTTTAGACATTTTTGGTTTTGGAGGAATTGTTCTGTTTCACCAAAGATGCTAAACTTATGTACATAGACTATTACAATATTCCCTTACTATACTTTTATGTATGCAGGGGGAGTAGTGATATCCCTTCTTTCATTATTGTTATTAATGATTTGTGTATTCTCTCTTTTTTGTTAGATTTACTACATGTTTATCAATTTTATTGATCTTTTTAATGAATCAGATTTGTTTCATGGATCTTCTCTATTTTTTTCTGTTTTCAATGTTATTGATTTCTGAACTTTTTTGTATTACTTTTTCCTTCTGCTTTCCTCAGGTCTATTTTGTACTTTTTTTCTGGTTTCTTAATATAGAACCTAGCTCATTATTGATTTGAGAACTTTATTGTTGCCTAATATAGTTATTAATACTATAAATCCCCCTCTAAGCTTTGTTTTAACTGCATCCCACCCTTTTTTAATATGTTGTATTTTCATTTTCTTCATTTCAAAATATTTATTAATTTCCCTTGATATTTCTTATTTGACACATTGGTTATACAGAGTTATGCTGTTTAATTTCCAAGTGTTTGGAGATTGTCTTGTTATTTTTCTGTTATTGAGTTAGAGTTTGAGTCCATTAAGTTCAGGTGACATACTTGGCATGATTTCAAATAAAATTGATGAGATATGTTTCATGCTCCAGGATATGTACTGCTTCAATAAATGTTCTTACATACTTGAAGAGAATGTGTATTTTGCTGTATTTAGTAAAGTGCTCTGTTTGGGTGATCCAATTGGTTTATTGTTTCATTCAGTTTTCTATATCCTTGATGATTTTCTCTCAACTAGTTCTATTAATTTTTAAGAAAGGAGTGTTTGAAGTCTTCAACACTGAGTATAGATTTGTCTGTCTCTCACTTCAATTCTGTCAGTTTTGCTTACATATTCTGAAGTACAGCTGTTAAATGATGCACATTTAGGATGATTATGTCTTCTAAGTTAACTGACCTTTTAACATTATGCAGTCTCCCTTTTTATCCTACAAAATTTTCTTTGTTCTGAACTCTACTTTGTCTGATCTTAATATAGCAACTCCTGCTTTCATTTGATTGATTTTTGCATGATACATCTTATTTTTAATCCTTTTATTTTTAACATACCAATACCATTATATTTCACATGAGTACTTGTAGGCAGCACATTGTTTGATCATGTTTTTACTCTATTATGAAAATTGTTGTCTTTATACTTAGGTTTTTAGGCCATTCCATCTATTGTCACTATTGATATGTTTAAATTTAGGTTCTACTATTTTTTTTTTCTTGTTTTTGTTTGTTACCTCTGATTTTTAATCTTCTGTTGTTCCTTTCCTGCATTCTTTCATATTATTTGAATATATTTAGAGTTTATTATAATTGATTTTTAAAGTATATCACTTAGCCTAGATTTTTTTTCTTTTTTAGTGGCTGCTCTAGAGATTTCAATATGCATGCTTAATATTTATTATTTCCTTAACATCACTATTTTACCAATTGAAGTGGAATGTACATATCAGCTCCCTTTCCCCTTTCCCCTTTGTGCTTTAGTTGTTTCATACATCATATGTACATACTTTGAAAACCCCATTAGATAATGTTAAAATTTTTATTTCAACTTTCATTCATATTTTTAAAGAATTCAAAAAAAAGAAGTATCTATCATATTTCCCTAGATATTTACTCTTTTCTGTTGCTCTTCCTTCATTGCAGTTATTCCAGTTTTCTTTCAGGTATCATTTACCTTCCTTATGAAGAACTCCTATGATAGACTGGCTCAGGTATCTTGACCCCTGCCCCCCGAAAAAGACGTGTTCTTAATTTGAATCCATATACCTGTGGGTATGAACCCATTTGTAAATAGGACTCTTTGAAGATGTATAATCAGTTAACAATAAAAGTATGGACTCATTTGTATATAGGGTTTTCTAAGATCCTATTTAGGTATGGCCAAAGTGAATCAGGATTTTCCTTAATCCAAAATATTGGGGCCTTATAAAGAGAAGCCAGAAGGCAGACCAACACAGAAGAAGAAGCCAGAAGTCAGCAGAAACTGGAAGATGAGACACAAGGAGACAAAGAGATTACCATGTTATGAGAGGCATAAATGCAAGCCTTGAAACCTCAAGGAGTGAAACAAGTCAGCACCAGAACACTACAAACTTTGGGAGGAAAGCATGGCCATGCCAATGCCTTGATTTTGAACTTCTAGCCTCTGAAAATGCAATAAATTCCTGTGGTTGAGCCAACCAGAGTGTGGTGTTTGGCATAGCAGCCTGGTAAACTAAGACAATGTCCTTAAGCAATTCTCACAGAACATGTCTGATGGCTACAAACCCTTAGTTTTCAATCATCTGAGAATGTTCTTATTTCACCTTCATTCTCCTGAAAAATATTTTCATTGGATATCAAAGTCTGGGTTGACAGCTCTTTTCTTTCAGCACTTTAAAAATATTGTTCCACTTATTTCTGACCTCCATGGTTTCTGGTGAGAAATCTGCAGTAATTTGAATCATATTGCATGGAGCTTATTGAGATTATTGAAACTAAAGTTCATCATATTTGGGAAACTTTTAGCCACTAATTCTTTAAATTATTTTCTTCTATACTGTACTCTTTCTCCTCTATTCCTGGGGGTCTTATGACATGGATGCCAAACCTGTAGATATTATCCCATGGAGCCCCTGAGGTTCTTTTCATTTTCTCTTTTTTCCCTTTTTCTCAAGTTTCATACTGTCTGTCTATTGTCAAGTTCAAGCTCAGGACCTCAAAAGCTACTGAGCCCAAGTTCAAGGAACATTAACAAAAATTTAAGTGGATTTATTAGGTACAATACAGAGATAGAACACTCCCACTTCTCCTTTGTTCCTGGAAGCATGCATTTTGGCTATGGGAAAGACAGCACCATGTTTGGTTGCTACTTTTAGGCATATTTCACATCTTGTAGGAAAGCACTCCCACTTCACAAACTGAGGAAAACACAGTGGAAGATTCTTAATATATGCATATAGCAGTGTCCTTCTTCAAAGGGACATGGCCTCCCCTTCAATCAAGGATCTCCAAGTCTGGGAACTCGTCTAGGTCTAGGACTTGAATGTAAGGCCATGAATACTCACCTTGATGATTCATGTCACATTTCTGCCCATAGACTTTTCCCACATATAAGAAGTAATACTTTAGTAAGTTCCCAATCCATTTCATTACTAGGGATCCCATGATTAAAGAGACATTGCCACAAGTTCCCTGTGAGTCTAATGCCCTGATTATCACTCCATCCTTGCAGCTTATTAAGATAATTGCACATGTATTTGCTGGTTAATCACTGATACTGACAAATGCCCTCTACCACACTGTGATCCCATTATCCCCATTGAAATCATGGAGCCCAATGCAACATCTCCTGCTACCATCTCCAGCCTGTGGAGGACAGCCACTACAAAGTTTCCAGGGATGCTGGTATTTTTTATACCAATACATTTTTGAAAGTTAAGATGAAAGGGATTTACTCCTGGGGACATGTTTAGGTCATAACTAAGCAAGTTGCATACAAGAAATTCATCCTAAAATTCTCATCATCTTGAGCCTTTGAACCCCTTCCATTACAATATATCACAGAAGTTCTAGCATTTCTTCTTCATTGACTCTAGGCCACCATTGAGTTCAGTCTTCAATTCACCTTATTTATATCATCCTCAAGTGGTTGAGTCAACATATTAAATCCCCAAACCCAATTAAAAGCAATTATATTAATAAATGTGATTCAATCTAATCTAATATTTTATCCCTCCTTGGCTTAATATTCTTAGAAGCCACTTCTTTATATGCTACAGAAACTCCTCCTGATACAACTTGTCAAGGTCTTGAAACTCTTTGATGTATGAACTATCTCCTCCCTGACCAGACATTATGCTTTTCTGTTGAGTCACTATTGAATGACTATGTGACCTTGGGCAAGTCACTCCAAGTATTTGAATCTCATCTTAAAATGAAGGTAACAATACCTGCCTCATAGGGTAGGTATACAGAATAAATAGGCAATACAAGTACAAATCTACTATGATAGAGCCAAAGACCTAATAAGCAGACAGAACATTGCAGCTTATTTCCCCTTTAAGGAACCTTGAACCAGATTCCCAGATACAAGGAAAAATCAACAAATAGTTCAGCCAGCTTAAGTTATCAAGATTCTTTCTTACATAGTGCTAAGGGAAATCTTAAACAGCCAAAAAAATTTTAGTTTAATTTAGACTATTTCGCACATAGTAAACATTCCAAAATATTATTTGTGGCATTCAATCCTAATGCAAAATTTAAATCTGTGTAAATGTCCTTGGACTTTATTCTCCTTCAAGCAGCCATGTCTGAAGAAAAAAAAATCCATAGGATTTTCAGATTTGCCAGTAAAAGACAAATGCATCATAAATTGATATTTTAATTACTCATGAGTGGAATTGATGATGAGCCTTGAGTATATTTTACAGGTTTTGTTTTTCATGAGAGCCTTCATTTCAGTTGACATTGGCAATCAGATTATGAATCTTAGCTCCAGTGCGGTAATTATGTCAAACTCAGCTTGGGAGGGTAAAAGTGTTCAGTGGAGAGCAGTTGCCCTTGTTCAGAAGGAACAAGCACAAGAAGGATAAATGGTTACTTATCAAATTCATGCTACTTGGGGAATGGGCAAAGTTCTCGTAGAAGCATAAAAATAAAACTGCTGTTTGAATCCTAATTTCTACCATGTATGGCAGAAGTAAGTGGAAGTATAGTAAAAGTGGACAATAGAAAGTTCAATTACTTCCTAATGTTTTGTTCTATTGCCTAGGAAGAAAGTATAAACATACTTTCTCCCAACATGTTTTAATTTATGCTAATACTTTAGCCAATTAAGTTTTTGGGAACGCCCTGCTAAAAGTTGATGCATTTAGGACTAGCTTGCCTTCTACTTGTGATGTCCATGCTAATTGTTTTAAGAACTTACAGTTTGGGGAAATGGCCATATGTACGTTTTTCCAGGGCTATGTCCATTCTTTTGGGAAGCAACTTTCTCAATAGCAAAAAAGCACAATGTAAAAACACAGAGTCTAGAGTCATCTATTAGAAATTCATTTGTTCCAAATACTTCCCCAATGTGTAAAATTGAGATACAAAATAACCATTCCGTGATGTGCTCCAAAAACGTACCAGATGTATTTCTCCATTCTTGCGGGAACCTGTGGATTAGCCTTCCCACATGAGCTATCCCTACGCAGAAAGATCATTTCCTCTTACTTTTCCCACGAACTCTGTTGCAATTTGCAGGACGTTATGGGAAATGTGCCACAATATGTGGGACACTTTGGTCTCTCCCTGGAATTTTGCAGGCATGCACTGCCGTGGTTTGAAGCAGGGATGGAGATATTTGTTTCACATGGAGAGATCTAACATAACACTTCATGAGGGGACCAGGAGCTTGCCTCTCTTTTCCAAAGTCATTAGAACTGACAGTGCAGCCCGTTCATATAGTCAGACTGCGGAATAGAAAAACATAACCATTAGCTACAGATATCCCTGCTGATTTAACAGTGCTGGAGATTGCAACATCATATCTCTGCACTGTGGGGGAGGGGAATGAGCCGGAGAACCCTGCCAAAAATGGGTTCTTCTAAGAGAAGCTTAAACACTGCAGTTCTGCTTGCTCCAGGCTACACAGAAGTTCTGAGCTGCTACAAATTCCTCTTGTGGTTGTTGTTGTTATATCTTTTTCCCCTGGTAGACCTGATAGACCCAGAAGCAGGAAAATAATTACTTTAAAACAAGAACCTGAATTGCTTATAGAACCCAGGTTTCCATTTAGTAAGGAGAATAATCTGTTTTTAAATCAATTTTCACTTGAAAAGCAATGGTACCAATGGACACGAAAATGTTTAGTGAACTTGAAAACATAGAAATCTCAATTTCATAGAACCCAAAATTTGAGAAAAAAAATAGTTTACAGAAGTTCTAAGAAACATTCATCATTCCTAAATTTTCACTTCAGGGGTTAGGGGTTCTTTTACTTAATTTGTGTGAGTGTGGCAGGGGCGGGAGGTGGGGGGTGGGGAATACAACCAAAAATACATCAAAGCCTAAGAAAGCTCCACTGGTTGTGTCTAAAAATTAGTGTCTAGTAAATATAGTTGATTTTCCCAATTCCAAGTCAGCTTTCTATCTTAAGCCTGAGGCTGCCAGGCTGAGTCATGAGGACATATAGGTCATGTCTCTGCTATAAAAATGACCAGATAGACTCAGAGAAGTAATAGTTAATTACACAGAAAACAGTTGTTCTATACATGAATTTGGGTTGGCTATTAATATGGAAGAAACAAAAAAGTCAGCACATGATGAGTTCAGTTGTGATCCTAGAGACATACCTATTGTCAGACATATAATTCAAAAAATAGAAATTAAAAGAAGTAAAAGCCTGCCAAATTTTCACGTGGCCCTCACTTACAGAAATCTCCTTAAAGAGAAAACAAAACTAATCAAAGCTAATCAATTTTAAAATCTCAATAGTTGAAGACATCATGTAGATGCAAAAGACAAATGCAAAAATGACAAATATTATATGATCGCACTTGTATGAAAGAATTAGAATAAGCAAATTCACAGAGTCAGAAACTAGAATACAGGTTACCAGGGGCTGGGGTGGGCATGGGAATGGGGAATTAATGCTTAACTGGTACAGAGTTTCTATTTGGAGTAATGAAAAAATTTTTGTAATGGAGCTGGTGATGGTAGCACAACACTGTGAATGCAATTAATGCCTCTGAATTGCATATTTGAAAGTGGTTAAAATGAGAAATTCTAGGTTGTATGCACGTTACCAGAATAAAATTTTTAAAAAGCATAGAACTTTACAACACAGTGAGCCTTAATGTGAAGGATCGACTAGAGTTGATAGTGTGATTATACCAATATTGTTTCATCAATTGCAACAAAACTACCAACTAATGCAAAGTGTTAACGAGAGGAAAACTATATGTGTGAAGGGGTATATGGGACCTCTGTGCTTTCTGCATGATTTTTTTCTGTAACCCTACAACTTTTCTAATTAAAAAAAAAAACTTACATTTCCATTTTTTAAATCTCAATATTAAAGAAATAAAACCATAAAACACCTTGGAAGCAGCCCTAAACTTTTCTACTCCCTTGTATAAAATAGTTATTTCCCTTTTCACACCTCCTCCCTTGACATCAACTCAGCTCACATTGTCTTCTGCCCTCCTCACACACACAAACACTGAGGTTAGCGATGATAAACATGATACTAAATCTAATGGACATATTTTTAGTCCTTATCTAACTTGACCTCTGAAAGAACAAAGGTCACTCTTTACTAGTCTCTACTTCTTGAAGCACTCACTTCCCTTGGCTCCCATAATATGTCACTCTCTAGCTTCCCTTCTTCTGTTCCAGTCACAGGCTCATTCTCTTCTCTGTGGGTAGAGTTCTTTGATTTGCATTTCTCTTTTAACAAACTCCCTAGAACTTCTCTTTGAATCTCATGCAATTTTTATGGAGATAAATCGCCAAATTAACTCTTTAGTCCAGTTTTCTCATTTCAGCTCACCAGGCTCCTTCACATGTTCACTTGCATGTTTCATGCAATTTCATACTTTAAGATGTCCACAACTGATTGTGTAGTACTTCTCTGCTCCAAATTTGGTTTTGTCCCAATGTTTCCAATGGCATCAAATGATCCAGCTTTGAAAGCCAGAAACCTGGGAGTCATCTTTAACAGCTCTTGTCAACAACTCTTCCCTAGCTAACCAAGCTATGAGAAAGTCTTATCAATTTCCTCCTAATCTTTAATTGAATTTATTCACTTCTGCTCATCTCCTACACCACTACCCTCACTCAGGCTACTACCTAAGCTGGACTATTAAAATCATTTCATAACTGGGCTTTCTACTTCCTCTCTTACCCTATCCAAACTTAAGCCCCACTAGAGCCAGTGATTTAAAAACAAAACAAAACAAAACAAAACAAAAAACATAAATCTGCTTATATCACTGGGTGAATAAAACACTTCAGTATTTTCCAACTGTTCTCAAAAATTAAGGCTCTTAATGATTTCTCCTTACAAACCTTGTTAGTATATCTCTGACACCCTGCCTCCTATATACCGTCTGCTTCAGGTATACCTGTCTTATTTTCAGTTCTTTGAAGTTGGTGTATAACATCTTATCACACGTGGTGTGCTCTATACCTAAACATTCTTTCTTTCCTGGCTTGGTCAATTCTTTCTGCAGAACTAAGACTTCCATGACCTCCCTGACTAGACCAAATTCCCCTATAACATGCCCTCATAGCAACATCCGTATAACTCTAATTTGTGGAACTTATTGCAGTTAAAATATGAGAGTTATTATCTGTGTCATCATCAGATTTACTCACATAAACTATATATTCCATGAAGGCAGTGAGGCATCTGTTTTCTCAGCGTGGTATTCTGTACCCCCATGATATTGTAGGTGCTCAATCAATATCTATAGACTGAATTAATGAATGAATGTCATATTCTGAAACTCTTGCCACTGGTGGCCAACCAAAGAGCAACTACTCAAGTGACAATAGAACCTGACATTCACAAAGTGTGAGCTTGATGATGGTAACAATGATTACAATGAAAATGGTGACAATGATAAGCTGATGATGACATTAGCTAATATTCAGTGGTCACTATTTAGCACATGTACAAAGTGCCAGTGTAATCTTCTTCATAACCCTAAAAGTAAGTATTTCTGTCCCCATTTTGGGGGGGGACATTGAAATTCAGAGAGATGAAGGTTATTTGTCCAATTGTTATTATTGAAATATGATGACTTTCTCAAGAATATTTTTCTATTACTTTTATCTGTGAGGTAGAAGAGTATCTCATAACTCATTTTCATTCCAATAATACTGTATTAATGTATTTATTGCCCTAAGGGAAAATTGCTGACTAAACAGTGAGCTTATTCACAAACGTTTCCAGAAATCTAAGTGCATTGTTGTGCATCATCAGTAAGCAGAACTTTGCTCTTTGATACTGCAGAAGTATTTATTTAGGAATGACATGTTCCTAGGAAACTAGAGAATTTGGTTGACTCTTTTTTTTT
>PVKH010032877.1:0-12099 GCA_004027955.1 Chaetophractus vellerosus | reverse complement strand
GAAATTACAAAAATCAATGTGTCACACCTCACTTCCTTGGCAGGCAGCACTGAAGGTCTGGCAGTCAATAGCAGACCCATCCCCATCACCTGCTCCTTCCTCTCCTCTTCCTCCCATGTTTCACAACCTAAAGAAGAGAAGCCAGAATTAGGGGCCCCCTCAATGGGCCATCCTTCTGTATCTATTTGCTACAACAACAATCAATAAATATTTGTTGACCATTCATAATGAGCCTGGCTTTGTGCCGGGTGTTTGCTCCCACCTTATAGCCTTTGCAACAGGGGTTCCCTCAGCTCGGAAAGTTCTTATTGATCTTCACATGGCTGGCGTCATCTTGTCATTCAAGTCTTAACTAAAAATGCCAATGTCACCACCCCTAAAAGGTTCTCTTTCAATCTGAAGTAACTACCAGGTCACCTGATATCTATCATGTCACTTTATTTATTTATTTTTATTCTCTGCATAACGCTTATGTTATTTTTCTTATTTGAAAAAAATGTATTTTTCATAGCATGTCTTCTGTTTCTACAGTGTAAATATCACAACCAAATGGAAGCTTCTCTTCTTGATATTACTATTTCCCCAGTTCCTAGAACACTTCCTGGTGTATAGATATTTGTTAAATGCCTGATTGACTGAGGATATGCTGGTGGAACAAAAGTTGACTTTGGTTTTTGCTTTTGTGTAGTGTAGCGAAGAGAATAGGAGTTAATCAAAGAATCCTACAAAGGCATGCAAGTTTACCGCTGGGATTGGGGCAGAGATGGAGAACCTTTTAGCACAACTTATGAAAAGGGAAATTAACCACACCATGGAGGTAACACTAGCATTGGGGTAAGATAAAATTCTAAAAGAAGAGGTAATGGGAGCATGTGTGGGGTAAGGAGATTGTTTGAGTCCAAGTAAGTGGTATGTTCCAAAACCCCACGGCTGGATGGAGCAAACCTATTCAAGAAATAAGCCAGTGTGGCTGGCTTGCAGTGGGAAAGTGGAATTATGGTTTTCTAAAATGAAGCTGGGGAGGCAGAGAGGATCCAGGCCAAAGAAGGATCTTGGGAAGTAATATTAAGCATATAAATCTTTAGCCAAAGTTGATGGGAAGCCTCTCATGAGCTGTTTTTTTTTTTTTTTTTTTTTGGTGTATTTTTCCCCCAACCCACCCTATTATAATTATCATTATTTTTATATAATTTATACATGAACATACATAAACAATAAGTGTATAGTAAAAGTCATGAACTTACAAAGCAAACCTGCATAACATCATACAGGGATCCCATACATCAACCCACCACCAATACCTTGCATTGTTGTGAGACATTTGTCACAAATGATGAAAAAATATTGTCAAAATCTTACTACTAACTGTAGTCCATATCTTATATTTGGTGTATTTTTTCCCCAACCCACTCTATTATTATTTTTAAAAATATATTTTTATTACAGAAGTTGTGAACTTACAAAACAATCATGCATATGTGCAGAATTCCCATACAACATCCCCCTATCAACACACCACACCATGGTGGAATATTTGTTACAGATTATAAAATAATATCATCAGACTATTACCACCAACCACGGTCTATAGCGTACATGTGGCATACCTTTTCCATTCTCTCCCATTGTCAACACAGTACATCTTTGGCATAGATGTATGAATATTACAGTATTGCTGTTAACCACAGTCCATAAGTCACTCCAGTTGTATTTGTCCCATGCTTCTCCACATTCCTACCACCCTGCAATAGTGATGTACATCTGCTCTAGCTCACAAAAGACACTCTTGCATCTGTACCATCAACCAAAATTCTCACCCACCTCTATGTTTACTGTGTTATTCAGTCCCGAGATTATCTAGCTTTCTTTCAGTTGGCATTTACATCCCTAGACTACCTACTCACTATAATGTGTTACCATCAACTCTATACATTTCCACACTTTTACAGTAAAGTTAATTAAAACATCTACATACATTAAGCATCAGTAGTCCATCTCAGTTCTCCTCTCATCTTCTTTAAGAATCCACAACCTGCCACCAGGTCTTGAAGATGTTTTCCTACATTTTCTTCTAGAAGCTTTATGGTCCTTTCTTTTATATTTAGGTTTTTGATCCATTTTGAGTTATTTTTTTTATAAGGTGTGAGATAGGGGTCCTCTTTCTTTTGGCTATGGATATCCAGTTCTCTCAGCACCATTTGTTGAATGGACTGTTCTGCTTGAGCTGGGTGGGTTTGGCAGGCTTGTCAAAAATCACTTGACCGTAGATGTTTCTGATCCATCAGTTTGGTTCCATTGGTCTATGCATCTGTCTTCATGCCAGTGCCATGCTGTTTTTATGACTTTAGCTAGGTAATATGATTTAAAGTCTGGAAGTGAGAGTCCTCCAACTTCGCTTTCCCTTTTTAAGATGTTCTGGCTATTAGGGACCCCTTACCCTTGTAAATAAATTTGATAATCATGTTTTCCATTTATTTAAAAAATGCTGGTGGAGTTCTTATCGGGATTGTATTGAATCTGTATATCAATTTGGTTAGAATTGACATCTTAATGATATTTAGTCATCTAATCCATGAGTATGGAATGCTCTTCTAATTATTTAGGTCTTCTTAAAATTTCTTTTAACAATGCATTGTAGTTTTCTGAATACAAGTGTTTTACATCATTGGTTAAGTTTATTCCTAAATACTTGATTCTTTTAGTCACTATTGTAAATGTAAATTTTTTCCCTGACTTCCTCCTCAGATTGCGCATTACTAGTGTCTTTTAAAGCCTATTTCATCTGATATAAGTATAGCTACTCCATCCTTTTTTTTCTTTTTTTTCCGATTACTGCATGCATGGAATATCTTTTTCCAGCCTTTCACTTTCAACCTATTGGTATCCTTGGGTGTAAGGTGAATCACTTGCAGACATCATTTGGTGGCTCATATTTTCTTATCCATTCTGCCAGTCTGTGTCTTTGGATTGGGGCGGTTAATCCATTGACATTCATGTTATTACTGTAAAGGCATTTCTTATTTCACCCATTTTGACCTTTGAGTTTTATCTGTCATATTTTATTTTCACTACTCTTTTGAGACTTTTGGATGCTTTTACTGATATAATCTTCACTTTTAGACTCTCTTCCAAGCCTCTCTCTTCTGTTTTTTTCTTTTCAGACTGTAGCACATCCTTTAAAATTTTCTGCAAAGTTGGTCTCTTGGTTACATACTCTCTCAGTTTCTGTTTATCTGTGAATATTCTAAACTTGCCCTCACTTTTGAAACACAATCTCACTGGATATAAGATTCTTGCGTGGAAGTTTTTCTCTTGCATTATCTTAAATATGTCATACCAGTGCTGTCTTGCCTCCATGATTGTAGCAGTTTGGCAATTTGATATAGTTATGAATTCCAAAAATAGATATTTGATTATGCTTGTAAACTGTTCTGTTCATCTGGGCATGATTAAGTTATTAATGAGGCTTTGATTGGACCACGTAAGTAAGTAGGGCATTGAGCCCTGACCCTTGGTGGGTGGGGTCTCAAAGATAAAAGACATGGCAAAGGGCAGAGTTGGAGTTTCTGATGTTGGAGTTCTGATGCTGAGTGTTAATGCTGGAGCCCAGGGGAGTAAGCACACAGAGGACCTTGGTTGTGAGGAAGGAGAGAAGGCTCCAGGAAGAGAGACAAGCTGTTCGCCTTCACAGCTGGCTTTGTGGAGAGAGGTAAAGCCTAGAGAACCTCATAGTCTACAGCTGACCTTTGTGGAGGAAGCAGAGGAGCTGAGTTCGGAGAGAAATGGAGCCCTCCGGGAAGAGAGGAACCCAAGAAGCCTGAACCCTGGCAAATGTCGGCAACTGTCTTGCTCCAACACGTGTTCACACATTCCTTCACACAATGGACTTTGGTGAAGGAAGAAACTTATGCTTTATTGCCTGGTAACTGTAAGCTTCTACTCCAAATAAATACCCTTTATAAAAATCAACCGATTCCTGGTATTTTGCATCAGCACCGCTTTGACTGACTAGTACAGTGGTTTCTGATGAGAAATTAGCACTTAATCTTATTGGGTATCACTTATATGTTATGCATTGCTTTTCTCTTTTTTTTGAATGAATATATTTTATTAAGATTATGCTACAAATCAATGAAACAATAAAGTACAAATACATACATTTGTATCTCTGTGAATGACTGTTAGGCACATAATATCAAATTAAAAACTCACAATGCTAGAATGTGTGAACATTTTAATAAACCTCAGAAAAAGCAGAACCAAAATATTGTTTACAGACTCATAATTCAAGATAAAAGCATTTCTTAAAAAGCAAACAAATGATAAATTCTAAATCTGAATAGTTTCTAACTCTGGGAGAGAAGGGATAGTTAGGAAAGGGCACATGGCTGGATGCACTCTCATGGCTATCATTCTACTTCTTAAATTGGGTGGTAAGATTACAAACATTTTTATTATTATGCTGTATAATCTGCACCTACATTTCTACATTCTACTTCTATGTGTTAGTTTTCTTTCTTTTTTTTAAGGTTAACAAAGTCTCAACTATCTCTCTGGTGATAGGGATGGAAAAGATGAGTGTATGAAATATACTTTTCTTCCTCTTCAGAACTTGATTTATCCATGTGGGATCCATAGTATTAGTGGGACATATCCCTAAAACTGGGCTTGTATGATTAACCATGAGCATGTTTTCCCAAAACTGGGAGACCTTTCTGAAATGGTTCAGAAGCCATATATCCCAAACAAACCAAGTATCTGAAAGTACACCTCCATATTACTCAGGATTCTCAAGGGAATTGGTTCACGTGACTATGGGGATCAGATTGGCAAGCCTGAATTTCATAGGGTGAGCTGCAAATTGGAAATTCTAGTGAAGGTTTTGATGAATTTCCCAGGAGAAGTTGGCTGGCCAAAGTAAAGATAGAATTCTTCTCATTACTGAAATGATCAGTTCTCCCTTTAAAGCCTCAACTGATTGGATGAATCTTCTCCCGTTGTTGAATACAACTGCCTCAGTTCACTGTAGATGTAATCAGCCAACAATGCAATCAGTTACTGATGATTTAAGTCCAGGAATTATCCACATGGTAACAACCAGGCCAGTGCTTGCTTGACTCAACAACTGGATACCATAACCGGGCCAGCTGACACATGAACTTAATTATCATAACCTTTATTTATTTTATTTTATTTTATTTTTTAAATTAATTTTTTTATTTTCTGCTTTTGTCTCCCCCCGCCCCTGCTGCGGTGAAGTGCCGAGTCAACTTCACCGGTGAGCGGTGGCCTTGCCCACTTGTGGGCGGATCTGCCCTGCCTGCGGGCGGCTCCACTCTGCTCGCAGGCGGCTCTGCTCTGCCTTTGGTGGCTTTGCCCTGTCCATGGTGGCTTTTGCCCTGCCCATGGTGGCTCTGCCCCGCCCACAGGGGCTTTTGCCTTCTCAAGCGGTCCTCCCACCCGGAGAGGCCCCGGGGACCGAACCCAGGGCCTCCCATGAGGTAAACCAGCGCCCTACCCACTGGGCTATACAGCTGGCCCCATCATAACCTTTAACATGGGAGAAATAATTTTCTTTGATATGGGAGTAAGTGCTTATTTCCAAGTTTCTTCTCTGGGATCATCCCCATAATCCTGAGATGGGACATATAGAAGACCTTTAATTTTTTATACTTCCACAACTGGTTTGAGCTGCATCTCTTCTCTCCTATGGGCATTAACACATGCCATTCCAGCCTTTCACAGTGCAAGACTGGTGCAATGTCTTCGGTGAACAAAAGACCCTAAGAGCCAGAACAAACAATATTACCAGTAGTTGAGAGCTTCTTTCAGGTCCCCTTTGAAATGCCATTCAGGGATGAAATTTTGAAGAGAGATTACATTATTTATATTTTAAAATGTATTTACTCTTCATTGTTCTGTTTTTAAAAGATTTATTCAATTACTTATTATACATGGCAAGTGATAAACTAGTTTCATTTAGTGGTGCTAATATAAAATTTCCTTATAAAAATACATACATATATAAATAATAATGTGAATTGCTTTAGGAAAAAACCAAAATAATTATGCAACTGGTCTTCAGATATTTAAAAAATTGTAAAGGCAGCTCCAGAAAGACTGAAGGTGAAGAAATTCCTATTTCAACCATATCCTTAGTGCACCCAACCGTGCTGGGGCAAGTTTTTGAGACAACTGCAGAGGAAGTCCCTGGAATTGCATCCGTGAACACTGGAGAAACAGATCTCTGACAATGAGCCAGGACAGATCTGACCCTCATTGTGTTTGTCCATCAAAATCATACAACAAGAAGATGAAGTTTGGGGACTTCCCTGGGCAGGGATGAAGGACTGGAGCCATACCTCCCCTGCCCCCTGCCCCGCCTCCCCACAACACTGCAAGACTTCCTCTTGCCATGATTTCCACCTCTCCCTCAGGTATCTCTTAACATATTCTGAAAGGATCTCTTAGGAGGTAGAAATGGAAAGAAGAGGTACAACAACATGGCTGTTTCCACTATGCACTGGGACCTTTGTGCATTCTAATAGTCAACACAGCCCCACAAGGTGGATATCACTGTCACTGTTTCACAGATAAGGAAACTGAGGCTCAGGGAGGTGAGGTCATGGCTTAGTAAAGAGTTGGTCAGGATTCCAACCTAGGTCTGCCTGACTATCCCTTTATAGGCTTACATGGATCATTGATCTGCAGTTCTCCATCAGCCCTGTAGACTCCAGGAAAGGTTAATGTTTACTTACCCTCTCTGGAGGGTTTGTCTTCTTCATTAACCCAAAAAGCATTCTTACATTATCTACAAGATGACAGATCCAGTCTTATTTGGGCCAGTGCAGGCCTGATAGACAGTGGAAGTGACCAACTCAGGCAAAGATTCAGGTAAAACACAAGGCCTGGTAAACTTTACAAAAAGTTTGCAATTTATGAAAATAGCTATAGTTTCTGATATATCTGATTTTCAGTGAACATTTTCTCTTATTCATATATTCACCGGTTTTCTCCATATGTATCTCTGACATATGACTCCTAAGATTCTCCACATACATTACATTCATAGGGTCCCTACTCTGTGCAAGTACCTTGATGTTTTCTTTAACTTTCTCAAGCACTGCACTGTATATCTTAAGCAAGTAATCCCTTGCCCCAGGCAGGATGACTTGACTGCCATTCTACAGCATTCTGTAGGAGAGCTCAGTGAGCTGCCTTCTATACACAGGGCATGTTCTGGGACAGTAAGTTCCTCAGGACACTACCAGACAGCTTAGGCTAGACACAGATGCTCTCAGTATGTGCATGAAGGTTACTCTGCTTCATCTGGAACCAGGAACAGAGATACACACTGTGACCACAGGTCAGTTCTGTGCCAAGCCAGTGAGCGGACAGAAGAGAGGCCAACCATGGTGCCATGAGATCCTACTGCTCTTAAATGGCCTTTTTCTTGATTTGGTGCCTGCCCTGCTACCACAACCTTTTAACTATTTTCTGGAGCTTTCAGAAAGATGTTTCTTCTAGTTCTTGCTGGTTGTTTAGGGCTTCTGAGGGAAATAGAGCCCTGAAGCATCTCACTCTGCCACCTTTATTGGAGTTGTAAAACTCTGACATTTTCTTAGGTCTGATCCTTGACTAAAAGGTTCTCCATATTCATCACATTTATAGGGTTTCTCCACTTTATGAGTTCCCTGATGTCCTCTGAGGGTTGATTTGCAAGCAAAATTTTGACCACATTCATTGCATTCATAGGTTTTCTCCCGTGTGAGTTCTCTAATGTGAGCTTAGGCCAGACTTCTGGCTGAAAGCCTTCCCACATTCATTACACCATAGGGTTTCTTCCCTGTGTGTAGTCTCTGATGTACTCATAGACTTAACTTTGCAGTAAAAGCTTTCTCACATTCATTACATTCATAAGGCTTCTCCCCTGTGTGACATCTTTTGTGTGTTCCTAGGTTTGACTTCTGACAGAAAGCTTTTCCACATTCAATACATGATAGGGTTTCTCCCCTGTGTGAGTTCTCTGGTGTATCCTTAGGCTTGACTTCTGTCTGAATGCTCTTCCACATTCATCACACTGATAGGGCTTCTCCTCTGAGTGAATTTTTTGATGTGTTCTGAGGGTTGACTTCTGGGCAAAGGTTTTCCCATGTTCATTACATTCATAAGGTATCTCCCCTTTGTGAACTCTCTGATGCAGAGTGAGGTGTGGCTTCTTACAGAAGGATTTTCCACATTCACTACATTCGTAGGGTTTCTCCCCTGTGTGAATTGTCCGATGTGTTCTAAGGGTTGAATTCTGGACATATATTTTCCCACATTCATTACATTCATATGGCTTTTCCCCTGTATGAGTTCTCAGATGTGTTCTGAGAATTGAATTCCAGACAAAAGTTTTCCCACATTCCTTACATTCATAAGATTTCTCTCCTGTGTGACTTCTCTGATATTTTTGTAGATCTGACTTGAGGCTGAAAGCTTTCTCACATTCAATACATTCATAAGGTTTCTCCCCTATATGACTTCTCTGATGCAGTATGAGTTGTGACTTGTTACAGAAGCATTTTCTACGTTCAATACATTCATAGGGTTTCACTGTTATGTGAATACTTTTATGTACATTAAAGGTTGACTGAGAATCAGTTTTCCTACACATGTTATAATCACAGGATGTTGCAGTACTGTGTGCAGAGTTAGCACAGAACTTTAGTCCAAACTCCAAGTGTATTACCTCTAAGTAACTTCTCTGTTTTTTTCCTGAAATGTGACTTCTGGTTGAAACTTTCCCCTCGTGTGTTAGTTCTCTGAAGTTCAGTGAATAAAACATGCCACAGATGTTTGACTTGAATTTCATGGCTCTTCTCTAAGATATTAACAAGTTGACAGTTTTTCTTCCTGAGTTCAAAATTTATTACAGAGTTCTGGCAAGATGGCGTCGGCTTAGATGTGCACTCCCCAGCTCTCTCGCAAAAAAGCGGCCACTGAGACAATGTGGCTATAGTTCTCCAGCATCACATCTCTGTACAGGGTCCTCTGGGCAGGGCTTAGGTGCTGCCACTCCTCCGGGATGAACTCCACAGGCACGTCCTTGAATGACACTGATGTCTGACATCTGTTTATTTTCTGTTCCTCTTGAGTGTGTAGAGAACTGTGAAGGTTCAGCCCGTGAGTCCTCTCCACACCTGTGAGAACCCAAGCTTCCCGGCCCTCTTCACAGAGCCTTGGGAGGGTTGACCGGCGGAGGTGAGGGAGCGAGCCACTTTTCTCTTGATGCTTTCAGAATTCTGTCTTTGGCATGTCACATCCTGATTAGTATGTGTTTCGGAGTTGGTCTATTTGGATTTATTTAGATGGGAGTACATTGTGCTTCTTGGACGTGGAAATCTGTGTCCTTTAAAAGGGTTGGGAAATTTTCTACAATTATTTCTTCAAATATTCCTTCTGTCCCTTTTCCCTTCTCGTCTCCTTATGGGACACCCACGACACATGTTTGCACGTCTCTTGCTGTCGTTTAGTTCCCTGAGACCTTGTTCAATTTTTTCCATTCTTTTCTTCATATGTTCTTTTGTATGTTTGCTTTTGGAGGCCATTTCTTCAAGCTCACTAGTCCTTTTCTCTGCCTCCTCAAATCTGCTGTTATATGATTCTTGTGTATCTTTAATTTCATTTATTGTGCCTTTCATTCTCATAAGATCTGCTATTTTTTAATGTATGCTTTCAAATTCTTCTTTGTGCTCGTTGAATGTCTTCTTAATATCCTTAATCTCTGTAGCCATCTCATTGAATTTATTAAGGAGATTTGTTTAAACATCTATGATTAGTTGTCTCAATTTTTTCATGTCATCTGGAGGCTTAACTTGTTCCTTTAACTGAACCATATCTTCCTGTTTCTTAGTATGGATTGTAAGTTTTTGTTGGTGTCTTGGCCTCTGGCTTACTCGATGCATTTATTATGGGTGCAGTTTTTCTCTTTAGTTTAGTTTAGTAGACTCCTGACTATTCAGTCTGTGCCAGCCTAATGTACCTGTAGGTACCCAGAGAAGGTGGTGCATGTCCCACCAGCTTCCTCCTTGCCAGAGGTGGGCCTGTAGCTTAAGCTAGGGCTGCAGTCCGATCTGGTTGAGAGAAGCCGGTCCCCGCCATCACTATGATTTTCAGTCAGCCTTGCTTCCCCTCATACCAGGGGCAAAGTAAAAATGGTGGCTACTGGCCTCTTTCCAACTTGGATTGGTTCAAATTTCGCTGTTTTTAGGGTATACTTTAGCCAGCTGAATTTACTAATCAGTAGCTGAAGTCAATGGCCAACCACCTCTCTCTCCCCCCTGTTTTTGGGAAATGGAGCTTCCAACTCCAGCCACAGAATAGCTCCAAAGGTGGCTTGAGCTTCCAGAGTAGGATGATCACCAGTCTCCACGCATGGCCTGTATTTTTCCAGAGAGGCTAGTGCAGGTTCCCCTCAGCTTCCTCCCTGCTGGAGGTGGGGCTGGGGTCTAGGCTAGAGTTGCAATCTGATCTGGATGGAAAGAAGTCAGCCCCTACCAGCACTACGATTTTCAATCTGCTCTGCTTCCATGCATGCTGGGGGCAGAGTTAAAATTGGGGCTACCGGCCTCTTTCTGACTTAGACACATTCAAACTTTAGCTGTTCTTAGGATTATACTTTACCCTGCCAAGTTTACTAATCAGTATCTGAAGTTGGTGCCCAACTGTCTCTTCTTTCCCTGTTTTTGGGAAGTGCAGCTTCCAATTCCAACCATGGAATAGCTCCCGAGACTGTTTGTGCTGCCAGTGGAGGATGGGCACCAGCCTCCGTGGTTTGGAGTGCACTACTCACAAATCTTCTCTGCAGATGGGCAGTTTCTTCCTTACATTCTTTCAAGGATGTTTTAGGATGCTCTTCTGGTGTCCTGGAGCCCCCAAACAGGTGCTTTAAATAGCTCTGGGTGATTACTAACTGCCCTGTAGCACAAGCTGACTCTGGGAGCGTGTTACTCTGCCACCATCTTGCTGGCTGTCACTCATGAGTTTTAATCAGTGGAGGAATGATGTGATTAAATTTGCACTTTGGAAAGATCACTCTGCATTGTAGAGAATGCATTAGGGGTCATTAGAGTGGAAAGGCTATTTCAACAGTTCAAGCAAGAGATATGGGTAATTTTGTTTAGGATGTTGTAGAGTGGATATAGGGAAGTAGATAGATTCATGAAGTATTTTGAAAATAAAATTGGCAGGATATGGTTTTGGAGTAGGTATCAGAGGTGAGGGAGAAGGCAGTCAGGATTGATTCCTAGATTTCTGATTTGCTTAAAAGAATGAAAGCCTGTGTCTTTTATTGATAGTACTCATACTGAAAGAAAATCAAATTTGGAGGTGTGGTGTGAGGTTGGAAATAATGAATTCAGTTTTGGGTTATGAAGTGTCTTTGCCTTATCTAAGTAGGGATGCTGAGTAGGTATTTGTTTGTATATTTCCAGAAATCTGAGAGGTATGCACCAGAGAAACATGAACAAATTTGTGACTCACATGTAAATAAGTGAAAATTGATGCCACTGATGTGGATATACTGGAATTATATTACCTGAATGTAGAAATTGAGGGGAGAGAAAGGCTAAGGGCGATGATTAAGTTCATGTATTAGCTTTGCCAGTTATGGTGTCCAGTTGTTTGTTCAAGGAAGCACTAACCTGATTGTTACTGTGAGGATATTTCATGGATTTAAATAACCTTTAAGTTGATTGCCCCTATGACTAATTGTATCTACAATCAACTGTGGAGTTTGCCTTCAACAACAAGAGAAGTCTCATCCAATCAGTTGAAGACACTAAAAGGAGAACTGGTGATTTTAGCAGTGTGGCAGATTGGCATTGTTTATGATTTCCAAAAATAGATATTGGATTATGTTTGTAAACTGGTCTGTACCTGGTCATGATTAAATTATGATTAGGGCTTTGATTGGGCCAAGTCAATAGGACATGTGCCATGTCAGTAGGCAACTTCAGGGCAGAGAAGAGAGTTGGAGTTTTAATGCTGGAGTTTTGATCCTGGAGCCCAAGAAGCAAACACACAGGAGAAGAAGATATGTGAGGAAAGAGAGAA